>NW_019775530.1:0-14573 GCF_001039355.2 Lingula anatina
CCCCCCCTGCCCCCCCGGAGGCTACGGCCCTGATGGGGGGCTCCTTTTGTGAAAAACTATGCTTTTACTACATAGCATAGAACCTAAATCAAATTTGGATTCAGAGTGAATCTCTTCTAACCAAAAGGATGGCTGGGTGGGAATTTATGTGATTGAATAAGAATTTGCGACTACAGATATTCCACTTATTTAGAAAAATGTGTACTGTTTAAGTATTTATTTAACAAAATATCTTTCAATAAATCATGTATTGGATATAATTCAAAACCATTAAAAAGACAACTTACTGATTTACAGCTGTTTGCTATCAAACTAGCAGTTTTCTTGTATGTTTTTTTGAGGTAGTGGTTGAATCTTTTCTCCTCATCCTCCTTCGATCCAAGTTGCATAAATTCCCCTAAAATACCATCATTGTAGTTATTGGGTATTTTTTTTTAAATTTTGACATCACCAGTCAATGCTGGATATGTAACCAATTTAGGCATTTTGATGATAGATTCAACAAAACTTCTGCATTAACTTTTTTTACCTGGCATTTTTCTTTTATTAAAGAAAACCTTTTTATAAATTTGTCCTATATTTTTTTTCTAAAATAATTAATCAGAATAATTTTAACAGTGCCAATAAACACTCATGATGACTGAACTGTACAGATTACTACCTTTTCTTATTTAAGTCCACAAATGTTAAACAACCATTTTAGGTAAAACAGGCACTTGCTTTGAGTAAATACACCCAGCAAATACACACCCAAACTAATATTTTGCCAGTGACCATGCATTATTCATACAGTATAATAGATTAAAACCTCAGAAAAAAATCACTATTGCTGATATTAAAAATCAATAGCCCCTACGTACCTCGTACTAAATCATCAAGAATAAGTGACATCACACCAACAACTTCCTTATTTCCTATCCTTGCTAAAACTTGGGAAGAAACAGACAGGATAAAATCTCCTGTTAGAATTGCCTGAAATTATAATCATTTCATGATAGAAATTTTGCAAAGAAAAAAGTTTCCATCACATAAAACTATCATCTGCAAGCTAGGTAATAAAAACAGTAAATCTGAAAGAAATTAAACATAAATAGATTTTCCAGCATTCATAAAATACCGGTATTTGAAGCATAAGTTTTTGTTTAACTTCAACTCCTTAATACAAATATTTAGTACTCTGAACAATTTCAGTAAATAACTTCCACTTTTACATGAACATGATTACTACTAAAATCAACACTGAAGCAGAACTGAATCCAGCATGCAGTAAAGTGACTACTGTAAGTTGACATGACTTACTTTTCTTTGGCCCCAAAGTTTAAAAACACTAGGTTTGCCTCTCCTTGTCTCAGAAGCATCTATAACATCGTCATGAACCAGAGACGCAGTGTGGATCATTTCAGCTACCATGCCAATCTTTTGTTGGCTAGGTAATATACTGGAAATATTTTAAAAAATACAATTGTTTTCTTGAAGTCTAACTTAAATTAAGGACATAACAGTGCTTTTTTTCATCATTCTAAAACTATATTCGTTCTTCCCATTTATAACATAAGTTAAAAAGTGCATACCAATTGTCTACTTTTTCAACAATTACACTTAGAGTAAAGAACTACCTGGAACAAAAGTATTTCAATTTTTGAGTAATCACTGCAATTACCACTTTCAGATATTTGTTTCACCTTTAACGAATGCATTGACCATTACCTATTGATCCCTTCGTGAATATTACAAGCTTTTGCAGCTAAGAGAACTACCATTGGCCTGAGAGATTTCCCTTTGCCATCAAAGTGGTACTGAGCTGGCTCCAAGATATCCCCTGATCCAGCACTATTGTAAAGCTCCTTCAACAAAAACAGTAATTTAAATTTTTATTAAAATAAATAACAGACGATAAATACCTGAAACAAGATATCAAGGATGGAGAAAAGAGTATTTTAAAAATTACATGTAGGTCCTGTGACAATATAGTAACAATTCTTTCTCAATAACAAAATTAATTTTACAAAGTTAACATAAAAAAAACTGTCAATTCTGCCTGTGGCATTATATATCCATACGTGAAAGATATATAGTAGGTTTAAACTATCAAAAACCATTTTAAAAATAGGCACTATTTCCCTAAATTCACAACCCCTATCAAATTCAAAAGAAATCCGCCATGAAGTCTTGCGCAAATGAAAGAAAATAATTAAGTGGAAATAAAAATTTTAATGAGGGACATATATGCAAGTGACTAACCTTTTGTATATCATCTGTCAGCAGTGACACTTCTTTTTCTACTAATTTAAATGGATCTACGTGTGTAGGCAGTTGTTCTGGTATATGAGGTATATGTTGAGATGAAGAGTAAGATCGCGTTTGATGGCTAAAGCTCTGTCTGTGTTGATCCTTCTTCATTGCACCAACATTTTTAGAAAAAACTGGTAAACCCTGTAAAAAGATGATAAAAGAAAAGAATGTTATTTATTTGTACATGGGTATCATGCTGATGAAAAAGAGCAAATTTTGAGTTAGTTCAAATATTAAAAAATATATATATATGAATGTAAATGTATTCAAAATAAATAAATATAAACCCATTCCAAAATATTTCAGTATTCACCTCCTTCTCCACTCTGTAACTCTCTAATTTTCAATGTTCATCAAAATTATGTTGTGTGGTGAGAGTACTGCTCAATGTCCCCATTATTCAATTGGATAAATTTTGATTTAACTTAATTTTAATGTTGAAGTTTAATTATTCACGATTTTCATTTTTTGTCTTTTTCATGAGAAAATATAAAAAGGCAGATATTGCCTCTTCATCTATGTAAATCCTACAATTTGAAGTTAAATGTCGAAAAGATATTTGAAACTTTTTATTTCATATTCAAATATCAGTTAATTCAAAAACTTGAAAAGTAAGAAAATGCTAGTTTTACTCGTCTAAAGGGAACAGATATTTGAAACGCTTGCAATCGGCAATTTTCAATTTTCCCAGTGCCATTCAGCGGCTATTCATATTCCCAAAAATTTTAATATCTTATTAATAACAGAAAAACCAAAGTTTAATAATTTTTAAAAAATTAATTCGTCTGCCACTGCCAGAACGAGAGTAGTTTCGTAAGGAACTCTTTACCTGATTCACTACTGCATTATTTCTTGTTGACCATTGAATATGACGTCTGTTGAAACCAAGAAGAAATGTACAAAACTGCCCTGATTGTAAATATCCAGTTGTCAAGTTTCGTTTAAAACTTGGTAAAATTTGAGTGCACCGACATTTCAGACACACGCGACTCGCCATGGCCGGCAGTGACCTTGACGCAACTACCCTGGCATCCGAAGCTAGCCTCTACACCTGTCTGTAGTTTCTATATTTTTTGTTTACTTTCGTACATTATATCATTCTATTGAAAAGAAGATAGCTTTTAAAATATGAAAGAATTTTCTTCAATATTGAGTGCTATTGGAATATATTTACTATTTGTATGACTACTGTACGTATATTCTACATAAAACTTGTAAACAAAAGAACATATATTTTCAGTGCTCTACATGTCAAGAAGTACCCGGACATTTAGCTTTACGAAACACTAGTGAACATTACAGAAGAGGGCTAAGTTATTGGTGATTAATGTTTACACTGCGCAACATACTTCTAAGGTATGGAAGCAGTAATGGAAGTAAACAAGCTATTGTAATGGGAACGCTGTTCTCTTCCAGAACAGTCAACAGCGACCGACCTTCATCTGAACTCTTGTGTTCAACACGTTCATTTTGTAAACAAACCCCACGTGTTTGGGAGGCAGGCGAAATGGCAACCTTAGAAAACCTGCAGTTTGACAACCTTGCGCTACGCGCGCTGCCCATTGATACCGAGAAGAAAAACTTTGTAAGGCAAGTCCGTGGTGCTTGTTTCTCCAGAGTAGAGCCGACACCTGTGACAAACCCAGAAGTTGTTTGCGTGTCGGCGAAAGCAATGGCCTTGCTGGACTTGCCAGAGAGCGAGCTACGGAGGGAGGATTTTGCCGAATATTTTTCAGGCAATAAACTTTTACCTGGTGCCGAAACTGCTGCCCATTGTTACTGCGGCCACCAGTTTGGACAATTTGCTGGTCAACTTGGAGATGGAGCTACTATGTAGGCATTCTTTATTTATTTAAAGAAGGAAGTGTGGAAAGTAAATCTAAAATATTAAAATTTTATTTTAAAAAATTGCCCTTTTAATTGGTTACCATTGGCCATTTCTGCATTAACCTTTCTGCTTGACAAACAGTGCACCAAAAAAAAATGAAGTGAAAGGTTTGGCCCCATTACTGCATGAAGGTTTTATAAATTGTTAATTGCTGAATATCTTGTTAAGGTTCAAAATAAATCAGTTGAAATTGTGGAAGAACTTTTTTATTTATGAATATTTTAATATAAATGACGTTAAAGAAGAAGATGCAAACACACTTCAATAAGAGTGACATAAACATTTCAGGTATCTTGGTGAGGTGATAAACAAGAAAGGGGAGAGGTGGGAAATACAATTTAAAGGAGCTGGAAAGACACCTTTCTCTAGGATGGCAGATGGCAGGAAAGTGCTGAGGTCTAGCATAAGAGAATTTTTATGTAGTGAGGTAATACCACTCTGGTATTCTGATAGTTTAATGACATTTTTCTCTCTGAAATATTTTTCATGTTGCATAAGCCAAGTTTTCTTGTGAAGTTTAGTTGACCAAAAGAGTATTTCACAAAGACTGCTTCCTTTTCAAGACCTGCAAATTAAATTAACTACTTAGCTGAGTCTTCTGTAAACATTGTCCCCACAAATTTGCCTTTATTTCAGGCAATACATAACCTGGGTATTCCTACCACCAGGGCTGGCACATGTGTCACAAGTGATGATGTCGTGATGAGAGACATATTCTATGATGGCAATCTCAAGGATGAGAAGTGCACAATAATTCTCAGGATAGCTCCGACTTTTATCAGGTAGATTTGTAAGATATTACTTTTGATAGATACTTTTCTAGATTTTGCAACATTTGATAAGGCTTATGACTGATTAAAAGCCAGAATTTGAAAAGAAGCGTTGTGCTAGCTGTCATATTAATTTGAATGATAATTTTTAAGCAAATTTTACGAAGAACGTATTAAGTTAATTAAAATTGATATCATTCATTTCTTTCAACTATAACATCCAGTATTGCACATATCCATTATTGAACAAATCCTCATAAAATCCTCATTTCTGCCTGTTGTCTGTTCATTTGACAACTTTGCTGCCTTTTTTTAAAGGTTTGGTTCCTTTGAAATATTCAAAGCAATGGGGACCAATGGCAGACAGGGACCCAGTGTTGGAATGAAGGAAATACTTCTGCAGTTACTGGACTATGTGATCAGTACTTTTTACCCAGAGGTAAGTCAGTATAGTGTGATATGTCATGGTTTTTACCCAAAGGTATGTCATCATACATATTTTGAAATGTCCCACTTGAGATTCAGAGTTAAACCCATCCACGTAGACGGATGGTGTCTATAGGAATGAGTTCTATGACTTTGTATTAGTTATTCTATTAATAATGCTTATTATATACCTATAAAAAATTGATTTAGAAATTGGTTTAGATATTACAGAAAATATATTCCCTCATTAATATGTGTTGTTTACTTCCAGATATGGGCAGCTCACACTGAGGATAAGCAGAAAATGTACTATGAGTTCTACAAGGAGGTTGTTCTGAGAACAGCTCGCATGGTGGCCCAGTGGCAGTGTGTTGGCTGGTGTCATGGGTATGTAGAGGATTACTGAGAGTGGCAGTGTGTGGGCTGGTGTCATGGGTATGTAGAGGATTACTGACAGTGGCAGTGTGTGGGCTGGTGTCATGGGTATGTAGAGGATTACTGACAGTGGCAGTGTGTGGGCTGGTGTCATGGGTATGTAGAGGATTACTGACAGTGGCAGTGTGTGGGCTGGTGTCATGGGTATGTAGAGGATTACTGACA
The DNA here is from genome assembly GCF_001039355.2 of Lingula anatina. The sequence goes on from NW_019775530.1 coordinate 5,977, forward strand.
GTGGCAGTGTGTGGGCTGGTGTCATGGGTATGTAGAGGATTACTGACAGTGGCAGTGTGTGGGCTGGTGTCATGGGTATGTAGAGGATTACTGACAGTGGCAGTGTGTGGGCTGGTGTCATGGGTATGTAGAGGATTACTGACAGTGGCAGTGTGTGGGCTGGTGTCATGGGTATGTAGAGGATTACTGACAGTGGCAGTGTGTGGGCTGGTGTCATGGGTATGTAGAGGATTACTGACAGTGGCAGTGTGTGGGCTGGTGTCATGGGTATGTAGAGGATTACTGACAGTGGCAGTGTGTGGGCTGGTGTCATGGGNACTGACAGTGGCAGTATGTGGGCTGGTATCATGGGCATGTAGAGGATTACTGGCAGTGGCAGTGTGTGGGCTGGTATCATGGGCATGTAGAGGATTACTGACATGGTGGCCCAATGGCAATGTGTGGGCTGGTGTCATGATTTGTTTAAATTTTCCTTTTTACTTTTTTTCCACTCAACATGTTACCTCAGTTTAGGCCACCATGACAGGATTTCTTTTTTTGCTATGAAATTTACATAAAATGATAATTTTATGTTTCTCATATGCTTTTAAGAATGAGTTTCACTCCTTTGGACAACATTGTGTATCTTTCAGTATAAGGGTCATTTCACACAAAGTGAACATTTGAGTCTCATCAGTGTAATGTTGTTGATTTCTTTCCATATCAGAGGGTAGTATGGTATAAAACATTTAAAATGATGGAGCAACTTGTCAAAATTATAGAAATATTACACAAAATGTGTGTGTCATTAGCTTGATTCACATGTTGACTTTTTCTGTGGACCTATTGTTGTTGTATTTCAGAGTGTTGAATACAGACAACATGAGTATTTTAGGACTGACCATTGACTATGGGCCTTATGGGTTCATGGACAGATTTGACAAAGACTTTGTGTGCAATGGATCAGGTATGAAGTCTGCTTCTTTGAAATGTTTTCTTTTGCAAATCAAACTATCAAAGGCCATGCAGTTTTGGCATTGCAAGATATAAGAATGTTTATTTTAGTTTCTGTTAAATCAGATCATTGACTTATCAAGTTCCAAACTAAAAAATTCCTACAGTAAGAAAAAAACTTTAAAAAAAGGAAGAAAGAAAAAATACACTTATTAAATACAAAATTTTCTTTTGTTGACTGTCTCATTCCAGATGCAAACGGCAGGTACTCCTACAAAAACCAGCCCAAGATATGTAAGTGGAACTGTGCAAAGTTGGCCGAGGCCATCAGTGAGGCTATCCCTCTAGAAACCACCAGACCAGCCATGGTCCTGTTTGACGAGGAATATGAGAAAGCGTACATGGGGGAGATGAGGAAGAAGGTATTATTATCATGTTAAAAAATTGTTTGGTATTATGTCACTTATAAGTGTTGGGTTTTGATACATTTGAATCATGTGTACAGTACCTTTGAAGGTCAAATTTTGTTTTTTGTAATTGGGTAATTTGAGCAATAATTTGATAAAGATAATTATTAAGGCCATGTAAAGTCAGTGGGTGTGTTACAGTTGTCATTTGAAATTATCATCTTTTCCAGTTTGGACTTCTACAGGAAAATCTACCTGAAGATGAGTAAGCATTGCTTTTTTTTCTTTGCTTAAAGAAATCAAGTCCACAATTAGGTTGAGAAAAAAAAATGAAATGAGACTTTATCAAGTATGTAATTAAATCCAGAACATAAAAGATTTTTTCTGTTGCAATTGTTAAGTTGAATAAGAAAAGGTATAGTTTCATTAAAAAATTCCAGTGATTTAGTCAAATCATTTCTGAGCACCATGCAAGCTACAGGGGCAGACTTCACCAACAGTTTCCGCTGTCTCAGTCAACTACCCCTCCCAGGCTCGGAACACTTCCATGACAAGATGGCTGAAGTGAAAAGATTTCTCGTAAGTCAGTGCTGCTCTCTGGAGGAATTTCGACAAGGATGTAAACCTCTGATGCCCCCAGCGTAAGTAGTTTGTCTATTCATGTGGGTTAAAGCTAGGATTTTGCAGTTATTATTATTATTATTGTTGTTGTTTTCAAGATATGCTTCCAGAATTTTTTATTTTTTATTTGAATGCTGTAGATTGATATTGCTGAGAATAAGTAGACAAATCATGCCTTGGCAGTTTCATTTCTTCTTTTTGTGAACTACTTAAAAGACACATGTATAAATTTGATTAGTTTTATAAATTATTGCATGCAACGACATCTCTTAATTGTTTTTACAGAATTATATGAAGTTGCAATCCATGCATTTTTAATTCAAGATGTGCTGCAACAACTGACACAATCAAGTTAATACACACTTTTTGATAGTAATATTCATGATGGCTTTATTTCAGTCAGCTGAATATGCTCCTTCAGATGGAGCAGCTACATCCAGGGTTGGTGCAGCATTTGGGGTTAACTGCTGAAGACTTGGCAGAGGAACTGAATAAGGCAAACAAAGTGGAAGAACTCAAGGTGAAGGTCATGGTGCACATGATGCTTGGTGAAGGTCACAGTGTGGAAGAGGATGATTTGTTTTGGTCACAGTGTGGAGGAGGATTGGTGAAGGTCACAGTGTGGTGAGGAGGATTGGTGAAGGTCACAGTGTGGAGGAGGATGATTTGTTTTGGTCACAGTGTGGAGGAGGATTGGTGAAGGTCACAGTGTGGTGAGGAGGATTGGTGAAGGTCACAGTGTGGAGGAGGAGGATTTGTTTTGGTCACAGTGTGGAGGAGGATTGGTGAAGGTCACAGTGTGGTGAGGAGGATTGGTGAAGGTCACAGTGTGGAGGAGGAGGATTTGTTTTGGTCACAGTGTGGAGGAGGATTGGTGAAGGTCACAGTGTGGTGAGGAGGATTGGTGAAGGTCTCAGTGTGGAGGAGGACTGGTGAAGGTCACAGTGTGGAAGGGGCTGATTAATGAAGGTCACAGTGTGGAGGATGATAAGTGAAGAACAATGTGGATGATGATGATTGGTTGTATGCAATTTAGTGGGGTAAAGATTCGGATAGCAGGTTTTTTTTTTTTTTTTTTTTTTTCTGCAATAAAATTTGTTTTTTATGGCCAACTCATCTTTTTGTTACTTCAAGGACTACACCCCAGAACGTAAGTGTGGAGAGGATGAGGAAGCGTGGTCAACCTGGCTGGAGACATACTCAGAGAGGCTGCAGAAGGAGGTAGAGGAGGGAGCTGATGTAGCTGCACTGAATGAAGAAAGGGTGAAGACCATGAATTCTCACAACCCTAAGTAAGTTGTCTGGGGTCCTTAAATATAGTAGCACTGTAAAGTGTTTAAGGAAAAAGAAAAAAAGTCAGTGTGCCACACTAACAGATTGGTGTTGAATGTTACATTCACTTTAGCAGAATAAAGTTGTTTAAGCCATAGGTCATAAATGAGAGAGCCATCCTGTTACTTATTGGTGGCTCTTAATACACACTGTGCGGTGTTAGAAATAAATCATGAATTGCTTTTCCCTTTGCCTTGTGATCACAAGTTGTTTTTATACAGATCAAATAGTTTTATTGTTACAGTATTGAATTAATGATCACCAAAGTTATCTGGAATTGTTTGTTGCAAAGGTGGTCAGCAGATTTCATGTTTGCTATTTATTCAACACACTGCTCAATATAAGATGACTCTTACTCTTTGAATTATTACTCACACTAGTTAAATTTTTGGTTACTATTCTTGTGATATGTATATCAGAGGCATACATGTAGTGGATTCTTTTAGAAATGTTCATCAGTTCACCCTGAATCTCTTGGTTCGTGGTTTCTAGGTTTGTCTTGAGAAATTTCATAGCTCAGCATGCCATCACCCAGGCAGAGAAGGGGGACTACACTGAGGTCCGCAGGGTGCTAAAGGTGCTGGAGAACCCCTACAGTGAGAGTGTGGACCTGGAGGATGTGGCCACAGCTGCCAGACCTTCAGAAAATACACAGTATGATGCAGGTGAGAATAAACTTTTGTTGAGATTTTATGTCTCCTTTGTTTTGTTTTTGCTAGGAAATTGTGCCACATGCTTACTATCATACACTATGTGTACACATACATAACCCCAGCCCATAAAAACACAACCTTCAATCAAAATGTGTGAGCCAACTTAGACACACACCAAAATATTGGCCCTATTCAGAGTAGCTAAATCATATTAGGTACTGACAGACTATCCTTATTTGCTAGTAAATTAATTTTCTTCCTGTATTTATCTAGATGCCGGCACATCATCACCAGCAAGTGAAGCCGCCTCCTGCTCTGCGTCATCTTCACGGCCAGTCTTCTCCTATGACAGTCGACCACCTGACTGGGCCATTGGTCTCACAGTCACATGATCTTCGTAAACGCCTTGTGTCCACGGCAGGCTGGTGGTGGCTGACCAGATGAGATGGACAGTGTTTAGACATGCTAATGACAAGTTGGCACAAGTATCAGTGGAACAGTAGAAATATTGTCCTAGTTGGTAGTCACTGTAAAACACTCCATCATAAGCCAGTAGTGATCCACTCAAGTACAGAAACAATCAGGCAAATTTTCAGATACTTTTGTGTCTTCATTTCGGCGGAAAATGACTGATTTGTCATGGGTTGGAGAAAACTAAGATTTAAACTCAAATATCAATTGAACCTCTGTGAAACTAGGGACCAGATCCCAGTCTATGAATGTGGCTAACAACGAGTTATTTTCCTGTTACTAAATTGAAAAGAGCTTTGCTAACTGTAGGACTCCATGTTACCACTGTTCACACGTGCAAGAAATTCCGAATACAGTTATACCACTGTTAACAGTTTTTTGTGGAACTATCCCATTCTTGGTGACTTGTTTGGAAAATAACACTCCTTACAGCATGAAAACAAGCCAAGAGAGTGCAGCAATCCATGACCAGCCTGCTGAAAGTGGACACAAGGTCAACAGCACATGTTGCTTACTGGAGGACATGGTCAAGAAATCTAGGCAATATACAGACTTCTTTGGTTGTGACAGCATTGTCACAACTACGTGGAGTGTATTGTGATGTGGATTGATTGACTATGTCATTGATGACGGTTGTTACTACAAACCATGTGGTCAGTAGCAACTTGAGGATCCAGCTAAGCAGCATGGTGTGGCCATCTGTTTTTATTAATTTATGGCCATAGTTTTTACATGTCAGTTAGTCATTTATAAGATGCATAGTAATAGATTTAAAAAAATGATAAAAAATTATTAATCTGCTTCTTCAATTGAACAACAGTCCATGATATACAGGTATATCTTTTAGTTTAACTGTACTAATTTTGTAAAAATTTAATGTGGATAAAAAGTCCTGTCTTCCAAATTTTGAGTTTTATTGAAATTTTACATCTCAAAGCTGTGGTTGTGTATCTGTTTACAGAAAAGGAAATATAACTCCTCCTCATTTAAAAATAATCTCTTAAAGTCAGTTATTTAGAAGCATATCTTTTAATGTTAAAAGAGAAAAGACTTCAGTACTGTGTACTGTGATTGATATCATGTAATATGCGCACAATAAATTGATAGATCTTTTACATTTTATTTTTTCCTGAATAAAAGGTGCATGTAATATTTTGATACTGTTTTTTTCACTTCTAATTTTTCCCTATAAATAAATGACCAGAGTTACTGAATAGGTCACATAAGAACAGAAATGAAAGTCGAATTATTTTAAACCTGGCCTTGCGTAAGTATACAGATGAACCATTTTCTACATAATTCAAATTCTGGAATCCTTATATCAATTCTGACAGGACTGTTGGCATGCCCAAATCCCAGCATAATAAGTGTTTTACCCCTTAAAAATTTGTTAATTTGTTTCATGATTAAATTTTTTTTTTTTTCTTAGACGAGGTTCATGTCTGAGTTTTCATTCTATTACAATATTACAAAGGTAAAAAGATTAAATCAGATAAAAACTTCAAAGACTGAAATCGAGGTATGCAATGGTTATGGTGAGCCACAGCTAGTTCAGATATGCCATGTTTACAAATAGTGTGGGGGAAGCCCCCTGTTAGGGAATTCCCGGTCTCGTTCTCGTGTAATGTGACGTCATTTAGCAGACATCAACAAGACAAGATGGCCACACCAAAGATGGACTACCTTCGGTCTCCTCTGGATAATATCTACAAGGTGGTCCCACAGGGCGACGAATCAGCACTGAAGCAAGCATTTTACAACGCAGGTGCCACTCTATTCGTGATTCTCGTCTGCAGCGCGGCAGTCTCAGTTTATTTCGTTCTGGAAATATTCCTTCGCCCCCTGATGTGGGCTTTGCTGTGTGGAACTGTACTACACCCAGTTAAAAACAGCCTTACGTCTTGCTTAAGAGGGTGGTTGAAAGGACTCACGGAATCAGGGACTCCTTTTGTCATAGGGGTGGTGGTTTTACCCCTGAATGTAATTGACAATGCATCGCAGACAATCGCAGGAGCTATAAAACGGCACATCAAGGCCATAGTTATCATCGGCATTGGTTTCCCGGTGACTTATTTATTGTACCATTTTGGGCCTTTAGTAAAGATTTTCAATTTACTGAAGGCTATTTTCTGGCTTGCATATCAGGCACTGGGTCTTTTTAGCTCATTCTGGGTAAGTTGTGGACGCCAAGTTTATTGATTCAAAAGTGCTTGGCTGTCACTAGCACGAAATCCATGCGCAATATCACTCTTATTGACTATTGAAGATTCTGATCCATGTATATACAGGCTATGCTAACAAAGTGTACATTTCAAAATCATTCTGATGACGCATTAATTTTGTGATAGCTAGGTTGTCACCTTCATCGGTTAATGAATTTATGTACATTTAAAAGTTACAACCACACAATACGACTTGAGAGTACCTCACAAGTCTATACTTGGTACTGTAATGATTTTAAAAAATGGTAGAGTATTATTAACGAAGTGATAAAATCACCATACATATGCCACTCTAGTTAATGTGCCGATGCAGTATGGTATGTCCCATAGTCAACAGTGTGCACTGATATTCCAGTCATGCACAGTACTGTATACCAGTATTCTTGAGTCATTCACATCAAACCAACATCAGGTGTTCACAAACTTGTATTGATTATTAAGAAGTGTTAGAACCCAGTAATGATTCTTCATATTCACAAGAAGCCACTCAGAGTCTAGAGTGAAAGGAGATGATATATGGCTATGTAATAAGATACTCTCAGTCGAAAGTCTCACTATTTGTTAATGATTTCATTATAAATTTAAAAAGTACTGGTTATTCCTTATTCCGAAATTGCTGCCAAGGCATTTATGATAATTTCACCTAGCAGTAGAAAGGTGTGACCCATATGTTAATGAATAAACACAAAATTGCATGATTTTTATGTTCATCAGCTGACATTTGACCAGATTTGACAAGTGAGTCATCATTTCTGTAATTTTATTTTACGTCCGTAGGAGTTGTTTATAAATAGGAATATTGGGATGAGGAATTTCCTGATGCAACAGATAAGGATTATTGGGTTGCTGATTATGATGTACCTGTAGTACATGTAGTGTACTAGCACTATATATTTACACAATTGTCTGACATATCACACTTGTTTACAACCAGTGTTCAAGGGCATTCTCTTTTGGCACAAAGATTTCAAATGTCTTACTTTTCGAGGCAGGGTTTAGTTGGTCTTCATACTACAAAGCAGATGACCTTTTAGAAGGTTAATACTCTGTATAGTTCTGATAACCTTAAAGCTGGTGAAAACAATCAGTTTTAAATTTGAAATTTGAGTGTATTTGCAAAATTTTTAATATGACTGACATCTGGATTGTTGCCAAAATCTCCTGTTAATCCATACACCATAAACAACACCATGGCTATGATCAGAATTTCCTTTTAACAGCAGCAAATCTTGGAGCTTAATGAAATATTTTATTCAGAGTGTAAGAAAAAATGATACTGTTTAAAAACTAACTACAATTATACCAAAAAGTAAAAAAATAATGTAATTTCTTCTTGACACTAGGAAATGCATACTTATATTTTCACCTCTGACATCTTCAACTTGTAGACTTCCAGCTGAGGGCTTGGTTTAAAGATGTCTGAGCTCATTAATATCATGTGGTTTCTAACTTCAGAAAAAAAAAAGGCGCAAGGGATACTAGTACAGTACTTGGGCAGAGTAGTGCTTTATGTGCATCACAGATGTGTGTGTGTGTGTGTGTGTGTGTGTGTGTGTGTGCTCTTGTGCACGCATTCTAACCGAGGACACACACCCGCCCGACACCCACTAACCGAGGACACACCTCCAACCGAGGACGTCCTCGGTTGACATAAGCAGTGGAATGCATAAAGGGGCCCATTTCAAGTTAGGTGGTGAAATTTGACGCTATTCTGAGCCAGTCCTCGGTTATGCTGTATAGCGCGGGCCAAATTCCCGCCACGAGTGTATCAGAAATACTGTCCAACTTTTTGTCTGAAATCGGGCTATACACACGCGTCCTCGGTTGTGCTGTAAAGGGCGGACCAAATTCCGCGTCCTCGGTTGTGCTGTAAAGGGCAGACTAAACTGAAACTAATGTTATATCTCAGATGTCTATATATTCAGTAAGTTCATATTTTTAAACTAAAGGTCTTTTTT
>NW_019775530.1:15995-44876 GCF_001039355.2 Lingula anatina
TCTGGACATTTGTGATAGCTTATTTCCTAGCTGTAGTGTTCTACTGGAACAAGCAGTCCAGTTCTGTGCTCCGCTATCTCTCTGTACCTATATGGATCGCGATACTGTTCCACCTGGCCACCAATGCTGGCGCCCTGAGGATCCCCATAGTGGTCATGGTGGTCACCGCCATGAGTGTGGGACTCGGGGCAGAAATCAAGGAGGCAAAGCTTAAGAAGAGAAAAAATGGTGAAGGTACACTCTTTATTTTACAGAGTACAAATAATATGTGTTAATAATTTTAAGAGTAAATTTATCGATTCATGAAATTTTGTCATTGATGTTTGTGAAGTTAAAATTAAGGTTCTTGATGGTTTTTCTTTTCTACTGTGCATTTTGTATAGATTATTTATTTTTTGGTGATATAATTGGTGTCATATTTTGTGCATTAATTTGTTTAATTCACCAGTAAAGCATGAATTTAAAACAAAGCAAATAGATTAAAGAATGTTAAATGATAATATAGTACACATGTATGCCAAAAAAAGTATAATTACTCTTTTCAGAGCAAGACTTGCCTGATGTTTCTCCAACTGAGAAATTAAAAGAAGCCTTGTGGCGAGTTATCTCCGGAAGAAACAGAATGGAGTCTAGGACAAATTCCTCTATCGCCTCCTTTGATACCAGCCAGTCTGACTCATTGCAGGAGAGCCATCATTCTGACGAGGAAAATGCCAATGTTCAGCCAAACAGACCTCCGGGAGCCGAGGTTGGTTTGCCAATGGAAGAAGCCCGAAAACCAAAGACCTTGAACTTGAACACTGATGGCCAAGGTCAGTCAAAAGGTCAAAGTCAGACTGAAGGTCAAGGACCAGACTCCTCACAATCAAAGCCAAAGAAGGCACCAGCCAGGAAGAAGCGCTCATTGAGTGACCACTGTTTTATCTGGCTATTGTGGGCTCTGGGGCTGGTTCATATTTGGAGGCATTTCTGGCTGGTCCAGCTGTTACCTGTCCTACTGGCTGTTTGGATTATTAAGACGCTTGGTAAGCAAGGGGGAGAATGTTTGCTAATTTTGATTCACTTTTTTGGTTTTGTGTTGCTTGTATTCTAAATAACCTTGGATAGAATAAGAGGTACCCTGTATCAGTTAAAAGTTGGGTTCCCCCCCCCCCTTTTTTTTTTTATGAATACCAAAATATGTGGGTAATTACTTGCATGAATAAGTTTTTCTGTTTGAATCAACATCTCAGTAATTTATGATACATGTATATGCACTGCAGTAGTATAGCCTCTACAATGGCAAATCTTTTCAGAGTCAAATAAAGCATACTGCCTATACTTTTGCTGTCCATCACTGATGATGATGATGATGATGATGATGATGATGATTATTATTATTATTATTATTATTATTACATGATTTCAAGTACATTTTATTTTACTAGTCAAAATTGCACTCAGCAATGACGGATTCAAGGAAAAATTAACAGAAGTTCAAAGCAAGACCACTGCATGGGTGGATGACCGCAAAGACGCACTGGTCCCTGTACCCATACAAGGTCTGACCAAACTGGCCATCAGAGGAGACCGCAAGGTATGGGGTCAGAATGACAGGTGGCAGCACGCTTCATGATAAGCTTTGATGCTTATTTGTGTATAAAGGAGAATTTGTGATAACCTGTTTAAATTTATATTTCATCTGAATGACAGCCACAGGTAAAGCATTTGATGTTTAAAAAATACAAGTCTATTCACATAAAATAGTGTGAATTTTAGGGATTGTTTTAGATTTATTATTTTTTTCTTTACTAGTTTTTAGTTTTCATCTTCAGAATGAGTCTACTCAGTCTACTTATTCAAAGCCATATAATTGGGGTCTGCTGCTCCAAGTGAGCAGTAGGTAAGACATTAAGGCACAGATTGTTGCAGAGTTAAAAAATTGTGACCAGGCAGAAGTTCATTCTTTATTATTATAATTGTTTTAGATTACCTCAGGGCTGGAGTCGTCCATGGATGCCATCATGAGTACTATGGTTATCCTTGGTGTGCTCATAGGCACTGTGCTGTTTACTATTTTTATGGCCGTACAGGTATCAGGATTTTTGTCACTTAATACTGGTTCACACTTTATTTAGTAGAACCTAGAGAGTAGAGCTAGAGTGCAGACATCTGTCAGGGAAAAACACAACTTTTTAAAAATCTTTTAAGACAATAGGTTCAGTAGAAACGTTGTATTTCCTGCTTTCACTCCACTTCTTGCAGTCCACATTCATTGTAAATGCAAGGTAAGGAACTACTAAAAATTGTAAGTACAAAAGGGGGGGGGGGGAGATAAGGGAGGGAACATATAGGGCGTCTACACACTTATTATGCTAACACTGACATATGTCTTTGCGGCCATTCTGTAATCTGGTTATATTTTGATTTTCAATTTTAGGTTCATCAGGAAAGTATGCATCTTGTCAAAGTAACCAGTGATGTCCTCAACAACTCCCTCCATCCTGAGTTCAAACAGTAAGTAGTCTTAAGAGTTCATGTGTTATTTAAGGCTCAAAGAAGTTTGCAGAAGCGGAAAAAAAATTATAAAAACATTGCTGAAATAATTTGCGCTGCATCTTGGCGTTGAAATAATTTGTCCTGCATCTCAAAAGCCCTAATCTTCAGTCATTTGAAATCAGAAAGTATTTTAATTTACAGTACTTCAAGATAAGTAAAAAGGTTAATTTTTGACAATAGAACTGTTTGATTTATTTAGGCAAAATTGGCAAAACATCACTTTTTGTAGTTTATTATGCAGATGTCATCAATTACGAAAATGATAATGAGTAGTCAGTACTCATTTTCCAAGTTGGCCATCAGTTTGGTGGTCAGTTTGATGAGTCAGAAGATTGACTTATTAATAATAATATGCTACTCCTGGCATAATCACCTGGCTTTATGCAGAAAACTAATATTTATTCTACTATTTTCACTCCAGTTGGCTTCCAGAGAGTGAACAAGTACAGATGGCAATGGACTCCATGGTTGGCAATGCCTATGTGTATGGAAGGCAGTGGATATCCACACAGGTATGTGTATAAAAGGCAGTGGATATCCACACAGGTATGTGTATGGGAGGGTGTTGTGTCATTGTAAATTAAAATAGCAATTAGTTTTAAGGGCTTGATTGGATTTTTAATGTTGAATAAAAGATTTTAAACTTTGTGCATTAATGCATTTTCTACACGTATATCCATTGCAGGTGCTGTTTTGTTGTTGATTGCATGTTAAACAATAGATCATTGCTTTTGAGTACAATTCTATAAATATTTTATTGCAAAAATGAACCAGAAGCAAGTGTAGTGTCATACTTGCATACAGATCTGTGATGAATCCTAATGTGTGGCCAATGTATTCCAGGTAAATTATATAGCTGGGGAGAATGCCAATAAGACCCATGTGGAGGCCCAGGCTCTGGCTCTATATGACAGACTGTATGAGTCCTGGTTTTCTACCAAGGTGGGAGGACACATTACTTTATAGCCATATATCGCTACTTTTCTATGAGAAAAATTTAAGAAAACTGATCTGTCTTTACAATTTTTTTCAGAAAAGAGTACATGTTGTTAGGATTCAGTTGTGTTAAAGAACATGATAACAGTTCACTTTGACTCATACATTTTAAAATAACCATCATGATAATTACTTTAATTTGTTCTCTAGACATATTTTATGATCAGCAAATGTTGATTTTATACTTCATTTTGTGTCAAAAGAAAAGATTTAAATTGATTTGTTAATTTGAACTTTCAATCAAATAGTTCATTTACAACAGCAATTTAATAATCAATATACACCTGTTGCAGAACACCACAGCAGTGAGGAAGACAGGCACCTTAACAAGGAGTCCTTCATTTTCTGACCTGTCCATGACAAACCTCACCAGTGCGTGGTCTGTCATGAAAAACACAGATTTCTCTGGAGTTGTCAGCTTTGTGCAGGACAATATTGGAACTCTCAAATCCGTGAGTCTTGTGTGTGTGTGTCTGTTTGTGACTAGTGTGTACTTCAGTAAAAAAAAATTCAGTATACTATCATTGTACTCTTAGGAAAGACTGGTTTCCTGTGAATTAATGTAACATTAACTGATCTTCAACAAATGCAACTGGATTTTTCATTGTAAATTTGACCTCCAAAACATGTTTGATTTCTTTGACTAAAAGTCAATAATAATAATAATAATAATGTCTAGTATTTTATACATGAACATACAATATAAACTGATTCCAGGTGTTAGAATCTCTGTGGATCTTCATCAAGGGGAACATGAATCTTGCCCTGAGTGTCCTGTGGACCACCATCTCACTGCTGTTTGGGGGAGGAACAGCTCTGCTTAACTTTGTGCTGTCTGCTGTAGGTTTGAAATAATAAAGAAAGAAAATAAAGAAAGAGGAGGTGACATGTTTGTAAATTATATTTAGCACAAAGAGTGTATTATACTAAGTTTTACAAAGTTATATTAATGTAACTGCCTGCATCCAAGAGGTATAGTAAGTGGGTGCAACTTCCTGACAGGTTCTTAATCATCTTAAACCTTCCCCTGTAGTATGCAAAATGGTGGGTTTAAATGCAATTGTTTGATTTTTTTGGAGCAACAGAAATCTGAAATAATAACTATAGATGTATATATTTAGATCTAATGTAAATTTTATATTCACAGGACTATAAAGGAATTTTAATCATAACTTAAATTTATCTGTCTGTCTGTCTGTCAGTCATACTCTTTCTGTCCACTTCCAGGTGGTATTCTTGACCACGTTGTTCTACCTGCTGTCGTCCAGCGGGGAGCACTACAAGCCAATAGACTGGCTGGTCAGTATAAGTCCAACAGCCTCGGACAGCACCAGTAAACTGGGGGAGGCTGTAGAGGAGGGAATTAGGTGAGATATAGTCACATGGGACTTCTTGTGATCCAAACTGCATTCTAAGGAAGTATTCACAACCAGTTGATGCGTGGACTAACAGATCTACAGATCAAATATGGCCAACCTACTTGCCACATAATATCCTAACAGACACTGTTGTTAAAAAGATACTTTGTGTTTTTCTTTCAGTGGTGTATTCAAGGCTTCCATGAAGATGGCAACATTCTATGGGCTGTATACTTGGCTTACTCATACTGTGTTTGGGATAAATATCGTCTTTATTCCATCAGGTAGTGTTGGCAATTTAACAACACCAGCTGCTTTAATTTTTTTTTTATGAAATGGATAGTATTTGAATACTGTTGACAAAAGTTTAGCTTGACGGAGAACCATCCAAAATGTGATGTAATTTTTTTTAAGATTAAAAAGCTTAATTTTTTTTTTCCAAAATTCAAGTGACATGGTTTACAATAAAATATTACAAGTACTGAAACAATTAAAGAGCACAGTATTAAAGAACTGTATTATTATTATTATTATTATAAAAAGTAACTGGTTTGGCTGTTCCAGCCCTGGCCGCCATATTTGGTGCTATACCTTTCCTGGGTACATACTGGGCAGCCCTGCCTGCAGTCATAGAGCTGTGGCTGGTCCAGGGAGAGCTCATCATGGCCGTCACGCTCTTCGTCTGTCAGCTGTTACCCACCATGTTTGTAGATACTGCCATATATAGTGATATTAAAGGGTAAGAGAGTATATATGGGTTACAGGGAAATGTTAGTTGGATCTTCCTTCATTTTAGGGCAAGTACTTATGACCTGGTTTGTTTTTTGATTGGATGTTGATGGATAGGGAGGTGAATCATTATCGTAACAATAACTTTAATACCAAAATAAAAAGAAAATTAACTCTCTTTAGTTTTAAACAGGGTCATAGATCATGATTTTGTCAATGGTTTTTTATATGATTTACAGGAAAATTTTGAAATTATCATAGAAGGGTCATGCATTGGATGCCTTTCAATGTAGTCAAGTATTCAAGACTTCCTTTATGGTAAAATCTTTTTTTCTTTTATAATTGTGTATTCTTTTTTGGTATGTTTATTTATTTATTTATTTCCATTCCAGTGGAGGTCACCCCTATCTGACGGGTCTAGCCATAGCAGGAGGGATGTATTGTTTTGGTCTGGAGGGTGCTATCATAGGCCCTATCCTGCTCTGCTGTCTGGTAGTGGCAGTTAATGTCTACAGCACCATGCTCAAACAGCCAGCGCCAGGCGGCGTACAGGGAAATAGACGTAAGTAGGAGTTATTTATTTATTTTTATTGTTTTTTCTTTATATGTGATTTTATTCAGATAGTGGATTGAAACAAAAATGTGAAATTTAAAACTAAGGTGATTTTTTTTCCCGAGACTTACAGATTCCAGTAACACAAAGATTAATCTTAAGCTATTATATCTGTATGAAAGGATTTGAGGGGCCTTTGCTTGATGGGAAGATTTTAGAGAATTTTTTTTTTTTTAATTTAAATGTAAATCTTAAAAATACAAGCGATACAGTTGCATTTGGACCATAGGTTGCTTTGTTTTATTTCTGAGAATTTGTCCAAATTAAGCACTGAAACAGTTTAAAATTTGGGACATTTTTCATGCTTACCAGATGTGTCAATTATATTAAAGGAATAACTACAGAGACATCACTTTTGATTGAAACTGATCAAAATTAAGGTAAAATATAAAGGATATATAATAACTGTATATTGCAGAAACTCACAGGTTTTTTTTTTTTTTTTTTTTTTGGCATGAAAATTGTAATGTATTTGACATCACAGACAGCTTTCGTGTAGATCACAATATCACGAATATGCTTATATTACACTTGTCATGTTGGAATGTGAGACAAAGAATATTTAAGTTACTTATTAATGGTTACATTTGTTGTGATGCATGTCTTAATATTTGTGCATGGCTGTTCTTTTCTGTAGTTGGTGGCATGCCTTTCCCTCTGTCACTTGTTGTGTTGTAAATCATGCATTCAAGGTGTACATGTAAGGCTTCATTCACATGGAGAGTCTATTTTCTAAATTCTATTTTCTATTCGCGGTATGTTTAGTGATCACGGTCTGTGCCCTGAATATCCCACGGCGTAATTACTGGCAGCGCGTGCCAGTTACTAATACAAAGCTGTAATTAACTCTTAGCTGTGCTCGGAGGAGATTCTGATACCTTTACGCATGCGCAGTAGGAATTTAGCAAGTTAATGGCGACTGCGATTGCTTTGAAAAATGTGTTTGTCGATTTTGTGCATATTTCGAGTCTGTATGTTTGAGTCGTCACACCTAATCCGATGAACTCCACAGCTTAGAGATACTACTGCGCATGCGTCAAGGTATCAGAATCTCCTCCAAGCATAAGAGTTAATTACAGCTTTGTATTAGTAACTGGCTCGCGCTGCCAGTAATTACGCCGTGGGATATTCAGGGCACAGACCGTGATCACTAAACATACCGCGAATAGAAAATAGAATTTAGAAAATAGACTTTCCATGTGAATGAAGCCTTAGTCCAATGAATACAAATATTTTTTGCATTTTTTATCATTTTACATTTGCAATAGACAGTCTTTTACCCATTGAGCTCATCAGTCAGATCCGTCAGAAAATTAAAGCACAATATGACTATTTTTGTTGCTGTTCATTTTTTAAAGGATCACTGTCAAGCGTCACAAAGCTCCATCTTGTTTTAACTACGATGACTCACAAGAGCTGAAATAACATCTAGTCTTTTAGGCACCAGCAGGTATTAAGATATATTAAATTTGGCATTCTAAATATTCCATAGTATATTGCACTGCATTTTAAAAGAGATTTTATTGTTAGTTGATAATGGGTGCTTACTGTGATATTAACGCCATGCTGGCTTTCTCTGAACTGTAGGTCACATGTATTATGTTGCCCAGCTTGTTCAGTTTACTCACAGGTATATACTAAACTATGGTGTTGGTACATCAGGGGTACTTGGAACCTTCTTTTCTACCATGCTTAGGGTTAAGAAAGGAAATCAAAAAGAAAGAATTAAAGAAAGAGAAGGGAGTTAATTTATAATCTGATTCATCTAGTCTTAAATGTATTGGGATTGTGGATTTTGGTCACCCAAAGTTCAGAGTTTAGCGAAAATTATACAACCTTTATTGTCAGCATGTCTGGAGTTGTCATTTCTGGTGACAAAGCAGCAAGGCACACTGATAATGAAGGTTATTGTTTCTAGCAAACTCTGAAACTAATCAGGATTCCAAAGGACAAGGTAATGGAAACATACTGCTCTATCTACCTGTGGATGTGGTTGGGATTTTTAGGTTTAGCCAGAGTGGGTCCAAGGTTTAGAATTAAGATGCTGGGGTGGCAGTACAAGTGAGAATGCCCTGTATAATAGAAGTACATGTACGTGGGTATAACAGGAACGCTTTCCCACCAAGTTTTGACTGTGCTGTGGTAGGAAAAATATGATAAAGCTCCTCTGATATTCAGGGCCTGTACGTGTAGGATATTATCATGGTAAACAACACGCAGAAAATCTTGAAAAAAAAGTCTCTCAAGTAGCTGATTGGGATGGTTTTCTTCTATTGGTGATTGTTCTCTACTACATGTCTTTCTAGCTGTGACAGATCTAGCAGTTACAAAATAATAAATTATATATAATTCATTATAAATATGAATAAATTATAACAATTTCTGTAATTTGTAGAACAGTTAGAAGGGTGTCTGTTAGAGAGCAGCTATGGACAGGTACTGGTTTGGTCTCTGGAGAATGGGAAAATAATGGTTAGGGTGGTGAAAATGAAAGGGAAATTTGTGAAAACAATACTGTGGTAGATACAAGTGCTGTTAGCCAAATGTAAAGAAAATGGTTGAGTAACGAATTTCAAAGCAATCCAGTAGAATAATACTACATGATATACATTAATTTATCATTCTTAAATTTGGTTTTGGTGATGTTCAATCTTTTATTGTATTTTGTCAGTCCTTCAAGTTATCATACTTATAATACTTTGTCATTTTCATAACACTGCTTGTATGTGCATGTAATTTAATGTGGTGTATCTCCTACATCACTCTCCAGTATTTCAATGCTCTTCTTTTCAGTGTATATGTTTTGGTTCAATGTGAAATTTAAAAAAATATATAAAGAATATATAGATCTGCTTAAATGTCCTAAAATGACCAGACTTTATGAAGAATTTGGGGTTCTTACGTAAGACAAAAAAAAAAGTTTGCAATCTCTCACATATTTTACTACAATTTCTTTTCTGGGTTATAAAATGGCAAAAATGTTGCTTTATCATAGGACCCAACACACAAGTGTGTAGGGTCCTAGCTTCGTATTGAGCCTTGTATCTAAATGTGTTTGTTTCTTCCTGTGATGTGTGTTACTGTGCAAGCATGTGCTTTTTCTAGGCCACTCCACAGCTTCCTTGGGCAGGGTGCCACTTAACAAGAAATTAACTAGGAACTTTTCAAGGTACAGCACGCTTACTCTATCGGAGCGTTCAGATAAACCCATCAGACTAGCTGGATCGAATTAACTCTTCATGAGATTCTCCCTAAGTGCAATCACTGTAATCAGTTTAAATATCTGACAGGCCTCCTCAAGCTGCTAGAGGATAGCCCACACCAAAGTTAATTACCACCTTACTGTTCCAGGAGGCATGTCAGACAATTAAGTTGATTACACTAAATGCAATTTAGTGAGAATCCCCAGAAGAATTGGATAGATCCAGCTAGTCCGGTTGAATCTGAATGCAGCTTATAAAGCACTTTAGTACCATATACTAGCCAATGCATTGCACAGAGACCATCTGCTTGACCCATGGCTTTACAAGAAAGGCAAAGCCTGTTGGTCCATTCTCATTGAAACTATCATTTTACAAAGATTGATGGGGACTCTTGCTGAATGCAGTCATATCAACAGATTAACACACCTCTTGTTTACAGTGCTCTTGTATAATCACCAGCTTTTGTATTCTACTCAATGCTAGGAGGAGGCCTGTTGGTCAGTTTATCTGATTGCAATCAACGAGAATCTCCATGGGGTGGGAAAGAACAAAAGTTTTATTGGGAATAGGCCTTATATTTATTTGGTCAAGGAAGTAGATGTCTTTTCCTTGGTTTGAAATGTTTACTGGTAACTCTTGATGATTTGTGTCACGTTCGGTTGTTCTGCACTTCCTCTTTGCTTTCATTTCTGAATGTTTTACTTGACTTTCATGAATTTCCCTTGCCATTCACACAGGGGTGATACATGGTATCATTTACATGTAGAGTGACAGGTGAAAGTTGGGTAATTAGTGATGGTTGGAATATCAGACCTGTAGCCAGCAATTTCAAAGGAGGGGTCTTTATTTCTAAAAAAAAAACTGAATCCTTTTTTTTTTCTTTTTGCCCATGCAGTTGACCAAGGTTGAGAAATGGAAATTAATTTTGATTGAGAGTGGTCTTTTCCTAACCTTTTGGCTTTCCTTTTCCTTCAAAGCCCTAAACCCCCCCCCCCCCCTCCTGCCTATAGGCCTGAAATAAAGTAGTATCATTGTGTTTGTAGAATGATGTCACATAAGCAGATTTTGAAAAAATAGATAAATAAATAAGTTACTGTGATCAAGTTAATCAAGGATGCTGTTTTCTATTATCATTTCAGAGCTTTAAGTGAGGATGGTTGGTGACAGTCATATGGCAGTTTGTCCAGGATTTTCCATTGACCTCTGACCCAGCGATGACCCAGTTAAGCTGTGTCACCTGACCCAGTGGTTCCCCAGTTGGCCTACCATTTGTACTACTTTACAGGGACTATTCACCATCTTATTTCATACGTTATCCCAAATATAGAATACAGGCGATTACAACTGAAGTTAGGAAGTTAGTAAGGAAGTATGTTGGTTAGGAAGCCTTCGGTTTTTGTTATGACAATAATCAAATTATGTTAAAGTTGAACTCAAAATTATATACAATTTTTGTCAAAAAAATGAGAGAGAGAGAGAGAGAGAGAGAGAGGGTTGGTTAAATGTTCTAGTCAAATCTCCTGAACAGAGATTCTGGTGGAATTATCCTCACAAATTGTACTGGTGCTGGCAGCATATTTTTTATCATTTCCTTATGTGTATCTCATGTTTATACATTTTTCAATTCCATATCTTAAGTCTGATTTTGTTTTTAGTGTATGTATTATTTGTGTAATTTACAGGTTGTCCTAGGAGGGATTCTTGTGAATTTTAGTATAAAATTTACCAGATGTAAGTTTTGGAGTTTAAATAACATCTTTGATATGCTAGATTAACAAGTATGTTTCTTAACATAATGGTTATTAATTTATTTATTAAATATTTTATATTGGTAAAAAGGCCTATGTTTTGTTGGCATGTTTTCCACACTGTATTGTTTGTAAATCCTGTGTGCTTGTTTCTTGAATGCCACATGCATAACATAACATGCATAACATGTGGCATTCAAGAAACAAGTTCAGGGTGGATGTCTGGGATAATCTTTGAGGATGCATATTTCCCTTTTGTATATTTTCTTCACATCTTTTAACTTTCTGTGCCATATTTTGCAGTTGAAGGGAAGATGGACCCCTATTTTGGTCATTAACAGTTCAACAAATAATGTCATCTCTGAAGTTTTTTCCAATAATGTTGTAGTTTAACAAGGAGTTATCTACTACTCTCAGTCTGATTGCTGAAACTCCAGTTTAGGGACAAATCCTTTTATGCTTTCATTTATCATGGTAACTTTCATGTACTATTTTGTGCACTATTAAATGGAATTACATATTCTGGCTTTGTATCCACAATGTGGCAATCTACGTCGTCTTGTTGACAATTGTAGCCATTTGATATAGGTTCAGAAAAATTCGTAGTATAAAAAAAAAGACTTAAATTACAATTATAGTTTTTTGTATGTTTTTAACATTTTCTGCAATTTCTGTTAGTGCTACGCATATATGTGCAGTAAATAAACATTTTATTTGTAAACCACTATTTATGCACCAAAAGTTATAGCAATTACTAGGAACTATCCTGTATTATAACCTGCATATTCTACACTTACAGGATATTTTCCAGTATTCTCTTGAACTGTGTACTATCTGAGCAGCTTACAGCACATTGGAATTGATAATACTCTAAATGGATTGTTAAATATAAATGTATTTGTTTTCTTGTGGGAATAAATTATAAATTTCAGGAAGGATATTTTTTGCATTTTTTCTGCTATGGAATCGGTTGAATAAAAGCAGAACATAAAAACTCAGCAAATCTTGATAGAATTTAATCATGGTTCCTTGTGAAATAACATAGACGGGACAATGTACATATACCAGTAAAAAAGTTTAGAACACAAGCATATTATTACATGTACAAAATTCAATAAATAGCACCACATAAAAATATCTATCATCCTTCGAATGGACTTTTTTCTCCTTTTCATTTGCTATTTCATATATTTATATTTACATTATTTGATTCTAGGACAGCTGCCTAGAACGATTAATAGGTATCTCCAGATTTACACGTGGTTAGTTTCCGTTATTTTACAGAAAACTAAGTCTGGATAAACAAAAACTACCATTATAGTAACTTCTATTACTAACAGCAGAGTATCCTTGCAAAGGTTATCTTTATGAAAATTTGTACTTCAGTAAAATTATATTCTTTCTACAATTTCAGACTGTAAAAAAGAGTTACAGATTTACTTTTACTGACAATTTTGACCATTATTTCATCAACCTAACATTTTTTGCTCAGAAAGGTTAAAACCTCTAACCTTATGCACATTTTATTTTGCACTGGTCTACAATAAGAAAAAGTTCTCAAATTTGACGTAACAGTAGCACTACTTTCACTAAAACAATAAAATACAACCTGACAGGGGCCCACACATATATCACTTATGCATGGTTCTTCACATATTTTAAAACTGAATGATTTAATATTTAAAAAACCTTATTCTGATAAGAGCCTAACCCACTCTGTATTTCCACCCTGATATTCATACAGAATTAGTCAAGTCGCTCAATCAATACTCAATATCATTTATAGATAAATCTACTTTCACCGGCTATAATAATTCTCAAAACAAACAAAATTTATCTACAAAGCCATGGTATCACAACTTACAGCATAGATGCCCATGCATGCTGCTGCCCTGCATTTGCTATGTACATGCTACAATTCTTCCCGATTTATCTGACCCAAACTGGTCTCACGCAAGTGACATCAGCTAGTCTTAATCCCTCTTGCCAACCAAGGGTATACTTAAATCGACCAGTTCACTGTGAGAGACCCTTAAAGTACCTCTGTCTGGAAAAGGGCTTTAACAGCCTTGCAAAGGTCCCCACCTCTAGTTTTAAACAGCGCCAATAATTTTTTAAAAAGAAAGAAAGAAAAAAGTTGAAATCAACCACCCCCACCATGCCAAAAATTGGAGATCGTATTAACCCTTTTCACTAGAGGCTCCAAAGGGGCAGACAAGCCAGAGCTTTGCCCTCAGCAGGTAAGGAGCAGCACTGTCCTTAAATGGAGTTATAAAGTAATAATTTGTTTCTAGAAAGCAAGCAATTTAGGGACTTGGCAATAAGTTGAGTAAGTCACAGGTATGTTATGCAAAAAATTCTAATATCAAAGGGAATAATTCCTGAATATAGTATACGCTTAGTGGTATGGCATTCTGATATTCAACTGATACTTGTGACAATATATGAAACCTCTTCAGGAAAAATTAAAGAATTTCTAACAGGAAGAGGTGTGGGAAAAAAGCATACTGCTCAAACAAAAAGGGTTTAAAATTTGAATGTTACCATATAACTGGAGGATTTTACATATAACTGAACTGTTCTAACCAGTACGGAAAAAAGCTGTACTCCATAAAAGGACCTACTGATATCAACTAAAACCCTACACACACACACAGGTACAACAGCACAACACCAAATTCAGTGACCTAAAATACAGGAACAAGTGCACATCACTCAATGTACTCCTACCAGAAGTCAAACCAACAAAACAAGTACACAGAGGCTAAGTCTAACTAGAGAACATAATCTAAATATTTTGATTAATTCCCATCATGATAACTGTTGACTAGTAATCTGTCTGTAGCCTGAAATATTTCAAGTTCCATTAGGTAAAAAAAAAATACCATACTTATTTTGTGTTATATATCTATATAATTTTATCTAGTCTCTGTATAGCACACATACTAGTTCTGACTAACAATGTACCCGCATTGCTCTGTGACATAGCTACCATTACATATAATCATCATCAGCTAACACAGGACTTGCTTATCACATCAACAGTGGCTACACAGCGCAGAGAAGCAGAAACAAAAGCTCAGTCCCATCACTATGAAACATCAGTCTCCACAAATTGTGCACTCTGTTCCGTCATTTCTCCAGATAGTCTTTTCAACAAGCAAACGCCCTCTCCACCCAAACCCCACCCCTAAAAACCTGCAGTCTTCCACACTTGCGTGTCTCCATCACATAAGTTGTCATGGCGATGCAGATTACCAGGGCCTCCATTCCTCAAATATTTCTAAGTTGTAGTGCAGGAATCATACTTGTAAGGGTGCCAAACAATACATAGAACTGTCCATAACTGTCCAGATATCATAATTTCCCCAGTGCTTTCTAGGCAGATAATTTCCAATCCCGTACTAATTGTTAAGAGCCTCCCTGTGTGTGCATCATGCCATGACCTGCCCTGGGGTGGTACTGTCCATGCTGCCCAGGCCACTGGGGGTGGAACCCCCCCTGGTTGGCCTCAAAACCCCTCTGAATCAACTGTGGGTTCACAGTCATGTTCAGATGCTGGGGGAACCTCCCTTCTTGATGAATGAACTCACTGTTCTGAAACTGGTTAGATGCATATGTGTACTTCAGACTCGGTGGTGAGGGTCCCACAGATTGGGAATATGGCGGTGTCCCCATCGGGTAGCCATTATGGTAACTGACTGGCGTCCCTGGGGTGAGGGGTCGCTCTTGGCCCTGGGGAAACCAGGGCCGCGCGCTGGGCAATGGCGACTGCATGGGCGACTGTGCATGCACTGGCATGTGTCCTGGAAGAGGCGACTGCGCATGCATAGGGGAGCGCGGGTTGAGAGGCGAGTGCTGGTGAGGAGAGGGCGGGATGTGATCCCCGGCCAGAACTGCCCCATTGACAGCGTGAGGCGACACGTTGGCGTGCCCGTTGCCAAAATGTCCCGGCGAGGTCCTGTGAGGCACCATGACCTGACCCTCGGGCTGGTAGATCTGCTGAGAAGGATGTGAATATTGTCTCTGTATGTAACCTGGATGCTGCTGCTGCTGTTGTGGTGGTGGTTGCTGTTGCTGAGGCAGTCCCTGACCTCCCATATAGATCCCATTACTCAATGCACTCTGTATCTGAGAAAAGTGACCTTGACCTGGATACATTTGACCTTGGCCTTGTGCATGCACCTGGCCATGGGGCCTGTGAGAGTATGTCTGTGATTCTGACACCATGCTATTGTTTGTGAACACTGGAGTGGAGCTTGCAGTCTGCGCCATAGCTTTGAATTCATTGGCCGATATACTATGTGCCAAAGAGGCGAGCTGGTTCAGATTTTCATTGCTCAAGTCACCAAAAGAAGCATTGAGGTTTTCAGTCTCGAGGATAGTATCTGTTATCCTGTCAGTTAATTCCTCCTCAGTCATTTCTGGGAGGTCTTTCTCCATATTTTCCAAGGAGTCTTTGGAATAGCCAGAAGCAGCTGCCAAGGCCCTCTCTAGTTCCTCCGTTGTTGGTTCAAATTCACCATTTTTACCTAGGTAACAGATTTTCAAAGAAATATAAATTTTTTCAAATAATATTATGAAGATTTTTCTCTTGTCGTGGTTGGATTTTTTTTCATTCACTTTTTGTCATAGGCCCCATTCAGAATATGGGACAATTATACCCCCTCAATCCTACTTTTTACTGTGGATCTGCACAAGTAGGGTAAAATATTATCAGATCTAAAAATAGACAGTAATCAGCCAATATATCATGCAACTGTTAACACCAGTTTCCACACAGCATAGAGAGAGAGAGACCCTGTAGTTGTCATACCTGAGAAAAGATCCAAGTCATCTGGAAGCTTATTAAGGACTTCGTGGATGTCATTGTCATCTAACAGCTTGGAGGCCTGGTCCAGGGGGAGGTCAAATGACTTATCAATTGCACCTAGTAAAAATAGGAATAATAGGAGATAATGTCAATAATGACAAGTAATTTCAGAGATTTTTGCCAACTGCACCTAGTAAAAATAGGAAAAGTGATTTATAGCATATCACAAAATATTAAAATTATTATGACACTAATTTTCATAGAGCTTTACTTTTTAAAAACTTCCCTATACTGGTACCCATTTTCAGATAAATTAAAAGTTAAAAAGTGACAAAATAAAAATCTGAACAATTTAAAACCTTGTATACCTGGTGATAAAACTTCTTCAAGGTCAGCTTCAAGGCCACCCTGAAGGTCATCACTAATGTCATTGGCTGCAGCAGCAAGAGGAGCCGGTGCCCCACCACCAGAGGGCAGTTTTGTTCCCCCTCCTGATCTCTGTGGAGGCAGCTGATCTCGCGAGTGGTCCAGTTCCGGGTGATGTTCTGGGCTACCTGGTTCATGCCCGTCTGGAAGGAATTGTGAAAGGTTGTGAAATATTGTTTACAGAGGATATCACATGCTTCCCCTTCTTCCCTTTGTCTCTCTCTTCCTCTTTAATAGTAATAATTTATTTTTCAAATTAATTAATTACTATTATTATTTTCGTGGGTGGGGGTGGGGGGGTTGTTGCTCTCACAGGAAAAGACCTTATTTTCTCCCTGTCCCAAAGACATAATTATCTCCCCCTTTTTTTATGGATGGGTATCAAAACCGCACTAACATTAAATCTGGTGAAAACCCTGAGTGGCAACTGCCTACCAATTTATACAAGGAGACATAGACTTGCTAAACTCATTATTAAGTATATGACACGTTGTTGTGAAAAAAGTACAACCCTTTGTTTATCATCATTCATTTTTATATAACTTTAAGACTCATATATTCAACAAGATAAAATTATTATACACAGCCTGGATTAAATCTAAATGTCTCACCATCTGACTCCTCTTGCAGAGCTGTGACTTCTTCAGGGCGGACATTGGGTACTTTTTTCTTCTTCTTGGTTTTCCTGGTGAGTGCAGAGGGCTTGGTCTTCTTCCTGGGTCTTTTTAAAAGCTCAGTTTCCGGCACAGGCTCTGGGACATAATTATCCTGCAATATAAAAATATTATATAAATGATTGCTTGGGGCTAAATTTGCCTAAAAGACTTTTTTTTCTTTTCCTTAACTAGCTGAAACTTTGCAACATTTTATTATTATCGCCCAGATTTCTGCATAACTGCATAACAAATTCACTCTGTGTCTACTTTATGCATCAATCTAAACTTGTTCACCAGACCCAGTCAAATCCATTAACAACAACAGGGAGGATGAAAAAACCAAACTTACGGCGCTCTTCCCGTGTTGCATGCAGAGAGGCATGTCGTGTCGTATGTCAAAGGTCGGGAAGCAGCACTGAGTATTGTCGGCTGTTTTGGCCGTACAGTAGTCGAACAACTGCTGGTCTACATTATACATTATATCTGGAGAGGCTGATTAAGGAAACACACAATTCTCTAGAGATACACACAGTGTATAGATACACAGTCTCCATAGATTGTAATATTACTGAAACTGCACTACCACTGTGCTATTATTCATTGTAGTACTAATACATAAGCATCCTTTTTAAACATTTCTGTGTAATATTAAATCCAAGAACATCATGAGAAATCTGATATTTTGTAAACACTGCTTCTAATATTAGTCTTATATTAAATATTTTTAGGTAACGCTCTTCTACTAACAGTATCAAAGTTGTGTCAGTGTTTGGGTAAGGATACGTTTGATACAATGATTGGTATATGGCAATGCTGTGTTATTGCACTGTTCGTTCCGGTCTTCATTCTTGTACAGGCAGCTGCGCTTCTGGAGGCCCTTGTCTACCTCGCTGAAAATTCAAAAATCCGAACCTTAACAATGAATGCCCTTTTACAAATACAGAAGATTAAAAAGCAAGATAAATTGGTCGTTCAGACAACTCTTGTGACAGAACTATTGTGTACATGATGGCTCACGTGTTATCAATGTTCAAAACTTCAGTAGTGCGGTCCTTCTTAAACCTGTATTTGTAAGTCGCATTTCTCGTCATGTTGGACTGACCCAAGATCCCACATTTACTGATTCAAATGGTTTAAGTAGTGGGCTAAATTATAATACTAAGTTAAGACAATAAATTCTTAATTAACTGCTCTCCTGACTTGTACCTTTGGCCATCTAGGTCTTTCTACTGACACAACACTTTATTTACCAAAGATAACAGGTTACACATTCACTTCTTCCCCTTCTTCTTCCTTACTCCCTCCATCCACTTGACCAAGTTCAGTGCCCCCCCCCCCACCCCACCCCACCCCCACATCATAAACCCCAACAATATACCTTTTCACTCTCTTCTTTCTCTTCCTTCTCCTCCTCTCCGTCCTCCCATCTACCTCCAGCACCGCCTTGACGGCGGCGGCAGGGCTCTCCCTGGCTGCCTGGAGTAAAGCCTGAGCAAACGTCCTCCTGTAGTCCTGGAGGGCAGAGTTGGAATGTTGAGCCTTGCACAGCTGGCCGTACTGGCGCCGGATGTCAGAGGTATGCTGGGATAGCTTGATCAGACGCATCGTGCCTAGGTCCTCGCTGAAAATAGGAAAATAGGAGATATATGATTTGCATATAATGAAGTAGTAGGAGGAGAAGAGAGAGAGAGAGACGAGACTGCCACTTAGGAAAAAAGCCTGGAAAAACAGTACGGGGTTCAGTATGCTGCCCAGGCCACTAATATTTTTGAGCCTCAAACTATCGGAAATTTGCCAAAAGTCGGAAAAATCTCATCCCTGTAAATATATATCAAAGTTTCATGACAAAATCATGTTTAGACACTCTTACAGCTTCACATTCACCAAGATGCATCACCACACGCATCACTGCTTTCAACTACATTTAAACTTACTCTTCTGAGCTGACAGACTCCTCTGCCTCCTCGTCTGAAGACAGACCCAGCCAATGGTTTTGTCTTGGTAATAAGTCTTCTTCATCTTCAGATGTATCTACATCTGCAACCAAATGAAAATTACATAAAATTTAGAAGAATTATCTTATACTGCCAATTTTTTTCTGAGGATAGGCTTGACCTGGTTGATAACAGAGTTTCATACGTTTGGAAAGCCAGTAGCTGTTCAAGTCTGATCTACATCCAGTCTCTTTCTTAAAACTATAATTTCAAAACACCACCACAAATACTAAAATGGGTACTTTAAAACTATCCCCTTTTCTTTTCTCGATTTCAAATCAATTCTTACCATATTGCAACAGCTCTGAATCAAACAGCCTTTTCTGTATGTGTTGTGCTAGTACTGCCATGGCAGTGTCCGTACGCAGCCTCTTCCTGGCCTCCTCTTCAGACAGAATATTCCTCGGTCGTTTCAGCCGCGTGGTCAGTATATGACTTTTAGAGTGATTAGAGTAAGGAGGAGGTGGGTAGTTCATAGGCTGGCTCAACCCCCCAGAATGGGGTGAGGGTTGAGAGTGGGGGTGTGGGTAGGGTGGGGGAGGGAGATTCATGTTAACGCCCCCCACTGGAGAGGCCTGAGGAGGCATGAGAGGGTGAGGCATGCGTGGCAGTAACTGCGGATAACGTAGCATTGGGATGATATGAGGTGGCAGAGTTCTGTAATGGCGGCATCTGCTGCGACAAAGGGTGGGTCATGCCCAGGTGACCCTGTAATGCGGCAAATGAGAGGTGAGGATTGCGCACCGCAAACTGAGGCTTTTCTCCGCCCCCTCCTCCTCCAGCAGGAGAGCGAGGCACTGCGGGATTGGGAGATCTGCCCTGACTTTCAGGCGTTGAATGATTCGACTGCTCCTGCCCTTTTTTGGCTTTGATTCGGTTCTGAGCAATTCGTGTTTGTAACTGGTTCATAGTCCGGGAGCTTTTTGTCCCACTGAGTTTAGTTTTATGATCACTTTTATTTTTCACCCTTTCTAGTTTCTCGGCCAGTTCTGGATACAACTTTGCAATAGATGATACAGGTTCCTGGGGAGGGCGGAAAGACAGGTGACCGCCGCCATTGCCTGGCATGGGAAGATCTTGCTGTGGTCCAACAGAGGCTGCTCCAGGACTATAGCTTGGTTTTGGTGGTTGGGGAGGTTCGTCATCGTCAGCGGGAAATGCGTATGGATCATCCGGGTCATCCATGGAATTATCATTATTCACTGGTTCAGTAGACATCAAACTGAATTTGGGCTTTGATTTTAACCGTCCCTCCAAGGCTGGCTTGCTATCGTGAAGACTATCGGGCGTCACATGGCGCTGGTTTTTCCTTTCTCGTCTTGGCATCATTCCTAACACTTGCATATGTGCGTTACAATAGCTGGAAAAGAGAACACACATACATGCATTTAAACATGTGACGTAACATAAAAACTTCATTTCCGAATAATTCACAGTTTTGCCTAACAGTTTTCATACAATATTTTATAGCTAACTAGGTGATTAAAAGCTAATACTACAGATCTAAAGAGTGCTAATAAACACACCTCACCCTTTCCACATCTCACATTAAAAAATAATTATCATTACCTAATTATCAGAAATTGTCACCTTCCTTTTTGCGTCATTTCTCTCTGTATGTAAACAGAAACCATGGCACACTTCCCTTCAATAAGCAGCATATAAGCCACATTTACCAACTCAGAAAGTCTTTTAGGGTACATTCCCAATGAAACTATTGTTCTAGGTAGATAGATCCCACTCCCCGGGGAAATTCACTGAATGCGCTCAGATTAACAGGCTTCCTGTTGTTGAGTAGAATACGGAAAAGCTGGCAATTATAGTTACCTGACAGTTGAATTTATCTATGTTAAACATTAGTTCCATTGGGAATGAGCCCTCACTCAAAAACCAATACTGAGGTAATGTTCAGTCCTCAGCTTTTAAAAATTATGTCCACAATATTCCTCTCCCAACGAAATGAACTACATAAGCACCTCTGGCACATGGCTTATTTTATTTGGTCAATTTTCTTTTTTAGAACACATTTCACTCACTCAATTACTATTTAACAAAAGTCACTAGTGATCTTAATCACCAGTCTGTACATACAGTGCACACCAGTAGCTGATATGCTGGGGTCCAGCCCACCTTGCTTCCAATATAAAATAAATAAATAAATAAATATATATATATATATATATATATATATATATATATATATATATATATATATATAATAATTTGACATACGGAAACAACTTACTCTCTTTCCTCACTCTCTGGTATTGCTTGGGTGCACTTCTGTTTGTTGTACTTGTTCACATAGGCACATTGTTTGAAGGGGGCAGACAAATCCTCCAGGATGTGCCGCACACAGAAGCCATAGTGATTCAGGCGATGCTGCTTACAGAGCTTGCTGCTGAAGGAACACAATGGCTTGTTGTCAACGGGAGAGTAGTGGATGTTCTTGCCTTCGTACATCTCACTGAAACAGCTGGCGCTGCTGCTGCGATGATAGCATGCTGGCGTGACGTGGGGGTGGAAGATTCCAGCTCCTTCTTCAACTGGGGCCTGCTATCATTCTGAAAAGAAATATCAAAAGCTTCATGATTCTGGCTTTTGTATCACAACGATTAACACCAATAGACACAGCTTTCTGTACTACTTTAACACATCTCACTTGTGGATACACATACAAGCAAAAATCCTTAAAAGATGCAACAGACATACTATAACTAAATGTAAACAACAAGGCAAAATATGGCCTACTTGTTTGTTGAACTTTAAATATTGTTGCATACGCCCCCGAATTTGCAAATTTATCTATCAAGTCTGGTATCTATTTCTGACAATTCAACATAAAATATTCAGTTAAAAGTAAATCAAATCTAGAAGCTGGTTTCTATTGCTCCATCTATATATCAATCCATTTATAATTCATGCCATGATGTTAGACAAGACATGACTATTTTCCCCTCGTAGTATTGATTATGACTCGATTTTCCCTGTTCATAGACAATAATTTCAAATTCATCACCAAGTTACCAACTAGCTTGTTTTCCCCTAGAGAATTCAAACCCAATTTTTGTGGGTATAGCAGGAGTCTGTTTTTTTTTTTGTTTGTTTGTTTGGTTTTTTTTTTCAGGTTGTTGTTGTTTAACTTAACTCGCATATCTTTCAAGCAAAGACTAAAAACCTGCTCCATGGATGGCTAGATTAAATATATGAGCACACTTTCTCGAAGCTGTTGAGCCATTTTTTTTTTAAAGCAGCAACAAATTCATTTTTTCACATCAATTTATAATACCAGATGGTTACACATACATACATACGTGTCGCTATTTTTGCATAAAATGCTAGTCTGAGACAAGAGTTCACAAAGTGTACATGCCACATCAGATAATCAGTTCTTATACCTTCTTAACTTTATGTCTTAACCAAACAAGGTCTATATATATCTAGACAATAAGATAATACAATACAGCACAATGTGAAAAGTAAACCCGACTATCTCTGAATGCAGTAATATTTGGTAATGTGTACAATAAGCTACATTTGCATGGAAATCTAACAACACCTAGAGCAGACCCAAGGGGTAAACGTAAATTTACAGACTAAAATAACTAAATGACTGAAACAACCTTTGTGGGCAAATTTCAGTTTAATTAATGCTTTATCTCTAGTACAAACAATTAGCTTTCTGGTTGTAATCACTATCAAATATGTCTTAATGTACAGTGTTTTCAATGCAAACAAAACACCTTTTAAATGGAAGGTAAAGAGGACTCAGTGTAAACACACCTTTTTTATGTTGATCATCATTCTGAGGTTTAATCATAGCTGATAATACTGTCCACAGAATGAGTAACTATGTAAATAGTGCTCAATAAATGCCTACTATAAGGCAGACAGGTGTGAAAACCTCCAACCTGGATAAATAAGTTGAACGGAGAGACATAAAAGAGCTTGTGACACATAATTCCTTAGATATTTTATCATAGTATTTCTTGGAAACTTGCTCACTCAGACTGCTCTTTCTTTCAAATAGTCTTTAAATCCAATAAATTATATTTATTTCCTAAACCAGAACAGAAAACTATATCCTTGCTTGTCTCACATATAACTGAGTGCAGAAACTTTAATTCAATTGTCTAAATGGTTGAGCCTGCAAATGCTGGTTAAATCTTTGGTAGTTTAAACCATTACTGCAGTGCTTGCGTACTTTAATTATGCTTAATATCACTGTACCAATGAACTTCCTGAAAAAGGTGAAGATTATGTACAGTCACACTTGCTGCCATGATAAGATTCCTCACAAACGGTGCCCACACTAAAATAAATTTTACAGGCTTGGGTACAGCTTTTGGTAGGATTTTTCAAAAATGATTACCTGAAAGCTTGCACTAAAAATAATAGAAATATGTAAGCTATTCATTCATCTGAATCCTACATTCAGGCTCTAAAATGCATATATCAGAGGGGTTTTTTTTAATCTTGATCTGAAAAACATATGTAAACTGTCATTTTTGCCCTATCTTGCTATCAATGTGAGCAAATAGTGATGTGTTGGAAAATATGCAACAGCAATGTGAAATTGTGAAATGTAACATCGATGTACTAGTACCTTTATTTGTCTAAATGGCAACATTTGATCCTAAAGCTAAAGGCAATTTCTGATATTTTTCACTACCATTGTCTTTAATAGGTACAACTTGTGACATGTAGTGGTAAATAACTTCCTTCTGAGGGTTATTTAAAAGCAATAATAATATACCTATAAAACCTATAATCCCTTCACTCTTCACTCTGACAGTTAATGAAGGTTTTTAATTCTTTTAGGTAAGATTCGGAAAAGGTGCTTTCTTAAAAGAGAGGTCTCTGCATCTTCAACCAAGGGTTTGAATATTTTTCAACTTACTTACACAAACTATGTATTGATTTTTCCACTGTGGAATGTGAAATTACGAGGGCAATTAGTACTACCCGACCATTACATATATCAACCATTCTTTCCTAGATATATAGTTTTCATACTTAGCTAGGTTAGGGATAACTTAATTATCTCAAAAGAATTTGTTTTAATGTGTTTAACTTACTGGTTAAAATGTAATAGGTCATGTAAGGTAATTCTGATACTTATCCAATGACCTACGGTTCAACACAAAACAAAGATCGTCCCTAATTTGATTTTGATTCAAGTTCACGTATTGCCTTAAAATTAACATAAGGCCCATCCTTTGGATAAGACTGTAGTTCTTTTTTAATCTGACAGAATTATAACGTTATGGCTACAAAATAAAATGCAATATGTACAGACGGCAATAATATTCACAATATTTCTAAAAGGAAAATTGTCGGTCATAAGACCTACCAATTTCTCATAAAATATCCTTTTTAGAAACGAATTTGAAAGTTCGGGTAATCTCCTATATAATTCGCCGAATATTTACATACCTTAAAATATATACATCGCGTAGTTACCGTCCAAAATTCGTTGAAATTACAGATTGCAAATGTCTTCCTTCAAAATGGCTGCCCTATTTCGGATGTAAACTCATGCATATTGATGAGGATGACGTCACGCTTGTTTGACCCAATTTCATAAATCATGCCTGCACTTTCAAGGAAAAGTCCCTTTCACCAGATTACTTTGAAATACGCCGGCCGGTTTGTCATTTGACTGATATTCCTTAACAAACGAAGGTCTCTATCTCTCATGTTCAACTTGATCATCCGTTCTATGCTAGGTAGAAGCAAATTCTGAAGTCGTGAGGTGAGAGGAAATTTTGCACCAAGACGACCGTCAGGAGCACGACTTCGACCCATTTGTCAGTCAACAACAACTTTCCCAGCGTCCGTGTCGACATGTGGCACTGAATTACACACAGAATAAAGTCATTTCTACCTTTTCCATCGCTCCTTGGAAAGATTATATCGAATATCTACTGAGAAGCGTGACCCTGGAAATTGAGCGCGCTTATTGAATGAGACATTGTTCCTTTTATCCATCTTGGAAAAGAAACCTGTCATGGCAGATGTGGAATCACTCGGGTCCGGTCGACGAAATTGCTCTAAAATCCAAAAATTCCCTTTAGAACACTCGCAAATGTGCTGTATCAGGTAGCTCGGTGTATGGACTGGCCTTTCTACGATCTCATATTTGCACAGGCTGTATTAAACGATGGACTCGGTGAGTTGAGAGCTGTAACCCTCTAGCAGACAGCATCTTGTCCAGGGACATAGCACAACCTCGAGACCGCAGCTGATTGGCTGGCTGCTGAGAAGACGTGTTGTGATTGGCTGAAAAATATGATTGACACTTAATAGAAAGCAGGTGCTTGATAAACATGGAGGAGCAGTAAACGGCAGCACGGATTGAATTTTGGGAATTTTGCTGACGACTGAGAAATCTGACATAGTGGTAGTCGAAGGTTTGTGTTTGTTTACCACTCGTAGGGAGTATGGAGTCGGTACACGGAAGTTTGGGTTTTTAAGAAAAGGCGCTGAGAGGCGGAGATGTATTTTGACATGAATGTTGTGGTGTGTTATGAATGATGATGTGATGAACTGCTGAGGGTACTATATTAATGATAGTATGACCTTAAATCTGGCACCCTATGAAGACTAATGTGTGGTCAGAGATAGATTCGGTGGGTGTTCGATCCCCTGGAGATCTCTCACAGCCCCTAAAATGAGTGCTTTATCTTATAAACGAACGCCTTTATACTATATGATACATAATTATATACATGTACTTTAGATAATAATACATAAAATTATTTTGTGACCCCCTGCCCAACTTGAACTGTAATCGATGTGTTATAAGTTGCTCATCTTACTGACATCAGTGGATCTGATATTCATGAATTGCTCCTGTAGATTATTAAAAGAATTGATAAGAATTAATAGATTATTAATAATTAGTTAATATACTTTGAACACACATTATATATGAATGCACAATCACCATGAACTAACACCCCATTTCTATAGATTAGATCGACCTACTTTAGATCGACCTAACTCCCTGGGGGTTCACGCTAAATAGCTGTCAGACGGGCAGACACAAAAGTTAATTACCCCCTTACAGCTTGTAGTAGGCGGGACGGACATTTAAGTTGGATTATCTGAAAGTAATCTAGTGAGACTCCCCGCGGGGATAGATCGATCTAAAATCTATGGGAATAGAGCCTAAGCTAGGGTTGCTGTGGACTTGCCTGTCAGTGTGTTATCAGCATATATCTGCAGGTTAAAGTTAGAATGATTTTTTAAACACTTCTTCAAAAAGCACCTAATTACTCAATTATGTCTGAAGATTAAGAACTTTATGCAGTAAAATTAAATGACAGTATTGATAGAATGTTTCACTTATGTGGCAATCAGAAGTCTCCCCCCCCCCCCAAAAAAAAAAAAAAAAAAACTGAAAGTGCATTGTTTAAACAATGTTATAAGAATGATGTGATTTTTTTCTTCAGTCAACAGCTAATATTGAGATAGGTTTTACCTCCAATATTTCGATGTCTATCACATGGAGGTAAAACCGATCTCAATATTAGCTGTTGACTGAAGAAAAAATCACATCATTCTTATAACTTTACACAGCTGATGAAATTCTTCTCTGTCAAGCAATGTTACGTACAAGGAACAAAAGTCATTTCATTGAGGGTCAGTAGAGAAATTCTCATGTTTCACTGCACATGTACACTGACAAGTGGCAGCAATGAGCACAGACATGAATGATATTTTAGTAGAAGTTGAGTGATACTCAGCAAAAAATTCCAAGATAATGATGCAGTACTGTAAACCCAGACTATTATAATGTTGTTATGATAACTGGATTTAAAAAAAAAGATAAATCTGTTTATTTACATATGTCATGCTATAAGAGAACTTGTCATTTCAGAAAGCACTAAGATGCCCACAGATAGTGTTGGTGTAAAGGAGAAGAGAAAAGATCTGAATCTGAGGCGGAATCGTAGCAGTGCTGAGGGGTCAGTTTTCAGGCGTTTCAATGAAGGGGAATCCCTTCTGCCTGCCGAACTCAGGTAGGTGAATGGAATGAATCTGTGGATGAAAGTTGCTTAGTTGCAGTGGAATTTCCCATACTTTTGTAGCACCTTACTAGGGTAATTTTTATCACAGCATTTTACCCTAGCTATAGGATTAAGATGGTGGCTTACAACTCTCTCTCTCTCTCTCTCTCTCTCTCTCTCTCTCATGCAGTGGACAGAATTCCAGGGGCAGGGGTGGAGATAAAGGTGTTTTTCATCAGTTATCTTCCTACTAGGGTTGGACAAATTTTGTCCCAACTAAAATATTCTGTACTGATATAAAGTTTATATGGCAGATGTTAGAAAACAAAAGATCCTGGATCAAACTGATTATACATTTGCAGCTGCTGTGGCTATATGCTTTGACATTTAACTCCATATGTTAACACTCCTTTGGTTTCATGTGTTCCAAGAATCCACTGCCTAGTGAATTTCATCATATTTTGCAGCTGACATGTTTGAGTCATTTTCCAGTCTAGAGAGATTTAGGACTAGGTTCCCCAGCAAATGTAGGTAGATGCTGATCCAGGCACAGGAAATATTTAAACCAGTAGGCTGCATGAGTTAACTAGTTGGTGAACAGGTCTCCTGTAACACATATGAGATATCAGATGTATCTTAGTTGAGTGAGTTGTATTTTGTTTTATTTATTTATTTATTTATTTGTTATTTATTTATTTATTTATTTATTAATTTATTTATTTATATAACAGTCAAGCTTTTAGAAACACAGCAAGGTTTAATATCAATTTCACAATCATATTGTAAATCATGGAAGCGTAAGGACGTGCTAAGTAACCTTGGGTGGTGAGAATATACGTATGTACCATATGAGCATCAGTGAAAAGAAGTTGCTGAGAAATGACATACTACTTAAACTGCCCTCCCCCCACCTTAAAGAGTGAATTATTTCTAAGGGCTCATTCCCAATGTAACTATGGTTATAGGTTGTTTCATCCAACTCCATGGGGACTCCTGCTGAATGCAGTCAGATGAATAGATTACTAGTAACACACCACTTCTAGTTCTTCAATGTGCTCGTATAATCACCAGCTTTTTTGTATTCTACTCAGTGCCAAGAGGAGGCGTGTTTATCTGATTGCATTCAGCAAGAGTCCCCATGGAGTTGGATCAATCTCCATAGACCAATTGTTTCATTGTAAGTTTGGGCCACTGATACCCAGCCTGACACTGGCATAGCCATACTGGGGTGGCACTAGCACTTGCCAATTTATCCACATGATAAAATTGACTTAAATAGGCTAAAGAAAATAGGCCTGATTTGACTTGTTTTTGTCAAATTTAAACCAATAGGAGAAAATAGTGATGAAAAAGTAGTGATTTGGCTGAGAGAAAAAAAAATTGCCAGCACTACCCAGCTATAGTTAACTGTAAACCCCATACCTCCATATAGCTGACTCGTTTTGAGTGTGTTTACCTAACCAAGCCTTCATTTGAATGGGTAATTTGACTCCAGCATAATGTGATTTTAGCATTATAAGATTTTTTAAATAGCTCCCTAGAGTAGCAAACAAACAAGCAATGTGTCAGGTTCTGTAGGACTTTAAGTGCTGGGTATTTAACATAAGTGCACTGCATAATAGTGAGTTGATTTGTCTTACATCTCAATAAACATCTTAATTAAATTAAAAGCCTAAGATAAGATGTAGTAACAGTATTTTTTAGTGATGGACTAAATGCACTTTATCAAGTTTAAATTCTGGTGTACAACATCATGTTACTGCTGTTAGATGGTTTAACATTTACGCCCCTT
>NW_019775530.1:46120-221120 GCF_001039355.2 Lingula anatina
ATTTAACTTCAGTGAATATGACTGTTTACTTACAGACCATCAGTTTCTGCAAACAAAAGGTTAATTTGGTAATAGAGAGTGCCAACTTTCTCTTATATATTTGTAGCATGTTCTCTGAGTGATGCCATATAGTTGTTGAATGTCCAAAAATCTTTTTGTATTGCTAGGGATTTATCCGTACTAAGTATTGACAATTTTTCTCTGTTAATTGTAGCCTTCATATGAGAAGGCTGATACAAAGGTTAATTAACTTTCACAGCACACTACTGTGTAGTTATGTCCTGTAGACATGTTGTGAACTCCAATGCTACTTGCCAGATTCCACCTACACTAGACTATGCATAACTTGTCACCTTATAACTCAAATGATTGTCTTTGTCAAACAAAACTCGTTGAACAGATTATTTTTTTGACAATCTGAAACTTAGTACCTAACTTGAATCTTGTTCAACTCTAACAGAGTACTGTTACTTGTTTATGTCTCTTTTTATCCCTTATAACAGAATGAGATTATTCTGCATTTAACGGCTATTGACACACTCATCTGAGATAGATGACAGTGTAAACAGCCTCTTTGAAAAAATACCCCGAATACACAAAAAAAAACTTGGCATGCTGTCATAAGTAGACTGTTTTCTGATATCACAATCTCTATCCCTACTCTCTTGTCTTCAAGGGGGTCTATGCTATTTTCAGAAATATTTCCATTTTCTTGTTTTTCATTTCAGAGGCAGGCTTCACGACTTGTTTGCACTAATTGAAGATGAGTATGAGAAGCTTTATGTAGAAAACCAGACGTGTGAGTATGCGATCTGACTGGGTATTGATCCCCCTGTACTTCAGATATTGATCACCCTGTAGATCAGAAAAAGATTTCATTTAGCCAATAAATACATTAAAAATACAATATCAGGCAGACATTGCCCTGTAAAAGGCATTGATGTGTTAAAACATTTAAAGTAGTATAAATAAAATAAGGTCTGATCAGATCAGTGGCAGAGCACTGCTACGAGTGTACTCACTTATATATTCTGTTGGGTATTGCTGAGGAATGAAACCATAACTCTTAATACCTGTAACTTAGGTTGGTATTGAGAAAAGTCTAGGGGCTGATGTTGCCATTGATATTACCATGGAACCAATAACACAGTGTGCTGTCTGTGACCAACTTTCAGTTTTAAATATATTGGGCATGATAATCATTTTGATCCCTCCAAAACCAAATTCTTTTAAATCATGCAGGTGATGAAATTATTTCTTCATAAAGTGTTGATTTTCATTACCGTCTTTGATATTTTATGGTATTTTACGTCTTACTTTTATGTGCAGTACATGAAAAACTGGAACACTATCGCAGCACGGCCGGGGACAAGGCGGAGGGGGTCGACTCTGGAGATGGAACAAAGGCTCCTAAAAAATGTAAGAATAACAGGGCTCAGTTTATCAAAAGAGTTTCAATCGAATGTTATTCTTCACTTCGAGACAGGTTTTGAAAGTAAGAGACAACGGAGTATTATTTAGTCAAAACTATTGTCTAGAGACAAAAGTCTTATCTGATAGTAGCCCTTTTCTTATGTGTATGTAGTACATGTTATCTGTATTTCTATTGAGTTAGTTATCTGATATGGCTGCTGAATTTCTGATAAAACATATTATATATTAAGTTCTTTGTGATGTTGTGTCACGTTATTATCGTGTTCTTTTACAGCTTCCAGTCAAATCTCTCAGAAGATAAAAGACACATACAAGACATCAACAAGCAGAATTGTTTCTACATTCAAAAATCAGTCTGCTGGCAGCCATTTTGTCCGCGAGTTTTCTGGTCATGGCGACGGTGTGTGGGACGTCAGTGTCTCCAAATTACATCAGGTGACGATAGTCGGAACGTCATCAGCAGGTAAAAGATAACAAGCTTCAGTGACTTTAAGCTAGATTTTAACTGTCTGCCTTGAAAACACAGTCAATATAATGCACAAACCATGCTGATAAAAGTCTTCAGCTCAAATTTGTTGAATGACAACATTTGCCAAGAAAGTGCAGTAATATGGTGCTTGAAATGACCAAAGAAATATAATATACTCTAATAGATCATATGAATTTAATAAAGGGATGCGCAAGAGATATTGAAAATTTGCCTTCACAAAAAGTGCACCTAGCAGCCTTGTATTTGTTTAGATGTTGAAATTATATAGTTTTGTGCCTTATTTCTTCAGATGGTGCTGCAAAACTATGGTCATCAGAAACAGGAGAGTGTGTGACTAATTACTTTGGCCACAAAGGCTCAGTGAACTCCCTGCGTTTTCATCCTAGTCAGGACCACGTAGTCACTGCGTCCGGGGACCAGACAGCACACGTGTGGAAGGCACAGATTAGCCTGCCTTTAGAGGTATGTCCATAAACTTTAAGAAGTTAGGGTAATTACTTGTGAATTAAATAATAATATGTCATCTGTTTATTTAGTAATTAAAGCTTTTCATTTTCAATTATTCACAAGAGCCTATTGTGTGAAATGAACCACACTCTCCTTTTCGGACTTTTTAAAGAATTTTAAAAAAAATTCAATGCTAAAAATACTGCCTTTGAAAATATAATTAATCAGATTTGTTTAAATATAAGAAGTAATTATCATAAACTACAGGTTGTTGACATTACTGTTCAAAGTCCTCTTATTTAGTGACACAAGTCCATCATGACATCAGGTACAAATCTCCAATTTGTTAAAAAACTTATTTCAATTTATTAGTAACATGTTTTAGTTTGCTTAATTCAGATAAGATTCTATTTGATCTATCATTTGCCTTCAGTTCAGGTACAAACATCCACAGATATCCAATTTTCTGAAATATTACAATAATAAGTATATCTGCTATGTCGACTATTCATTAGTGTTACATAACACCATCTGTGAGAAAGGTTCTTCACACAATCACGTCATACCTTTCTTTCTCTGTTATTTCATCAATGTGCATCTTCTGATGTGAAACAATATTGATTTTCTGTCAACATAGAAAAGGGCACCATCTGACGATGAACTGGAGCTCTCGGAAAAGGAGGAATTGGATGGTGAGCAATATCCTGTCTTTTTTCTTTTTCAAGGCTTCTTCAGTGTGTGTGCTTGGAGTTGGTTTATTTTTGTTGCTTGTAATCAAGGCAAATGGATAACAATAAAATGCCAATTTTGCTATTCAGACTAATGCATTTATCTTCCATTTGATTGTAATCATGCAGGTGTTTTCAATCTCATTGACACTAATGATGTAGAAAGGCAATAGACAGACAAGAGAGACTGATTGGTGTAAAAAAGTAATAATTATGAAATAATATTTATAAAAAAAAAAAAAAAAAAGCAATGTGAAACTTTTCTATGAGAAACCAGTATTGTTTGTGGATGCAAAATGTGGTTTTTAAGAAGTTCCATTCGCACCAACATATTACTGTCATATTATTAATATGATAGTAGTTTGATGCAAAAGCAACCAGATGTCTCATTCACTCTTGTAACGACCAACTATCACCAATTTCTTTCACATATTTATGCAAAACTTGCGCACCTCTTTCTAGCTTCAGATGAATACCACATGTTTGACGCCAACGTGATCCGTGTACCACAGACAGATCTCACAGGTCACAGCAATGTAGTGGTGGCAGCTGATTGGATGGCTGGGGGTCGAGAGGTCATCACAGCATCATGGGATAGGACTGCCATCTTGTACGATGTGGACACAGGCGCCATACTCAATACTCTTCAAGGTCAGTGACCAGACATAATTATGCAAAATGAATTTTTTTGTTTTTGATTTTATTTAGGCAGCATCCAAGCAGTCTGAAAGATCTGTACCAGAACTATGGCAAACATTTCATCTGGGCCAGTAAAATTTGCTGCTGTATCTCTTTTGGGGCAGTATATTAAAGGACTTTGAATGGCCCAAACACAAAAACTGCTGATATTTTTTAAAAATATTATTTGTATAATCCTATTTCTTCCCATCAGGTCATGAGAAGGAACTGACCAATGTGTGCACCCACCCAGTCCAGAAACTAGTGGTCACCTCTTCCAAGGACACCACCTTCAGACTGTGGGACTTCAGGAATCCTTCCATGCAGCTGAATGTCTTCCAGGGACATACAGAGTGGGTAGTTCTTTAGTGGACTGTGAGAAATTCTTTGCATCTAGTCATGGTTTAAAGCTCAAGAACTGATTCAAGTAGTAAACATTTAACAATAGAGAGTGTTCCTTTATTTCATGCTCCATCAAATGGACTATAAAATTGCTCAGTAAAGTTGATAAACTAACTTGAAATAATTTTAAAAAAAACAAACAAAATTAGGTGTGCTATGTATTCTGTGTTTAAACTCTGTGTATCTGTCACAACACTTTCACGTTTAAACATTTGATTTCTGTAAAAAAAATCAGTAAATTTCAGCAGAGCAAGAAAAAAAGAAACATATGCACCCAGCCTTCAGCATGTGATTATTAACTTTAATTGGTGTTAGAATACCTGGTTTATGGTACAGTGTTCTCCTTTCAGACCAGTGACTACGGCAGTCTTTGTTGCTGCAGATAAGATAGTGTCTGGGAGTGATGACAGATCCGTGAAGATTTGGGACCTGAAGAACATGAGATCCCCCATGGAGACTATCAGGACAGATGCTCCTGTAAACAGGTAAATAGGTTTCCATTGAGACTGTCAGGATAGATGTTACTGTAAATAGGTTTCCATGGAGACTGTCAGGATAGATGGTACTGTAAACAGGTAAATAGGTTTCCATGGAGACTCTCAGGATAGATGGTACTGTAAACAGGTAAATAGGTTTCCATGGAGACTATCAGGATAGATGGTACTGTAAACAGGTAAATAGGTTTCCATGGAGACTCTCAGGATAGATGGTACTGTAAACAGGTAAATAGGTTTCCATGGAGACTCTCAGGATAGATGGTACTGTAAACAGGTAAATAGGTTTCCATGGAGACTCTCAGGATAGATGGTACTGTAAACAGGTAAATAGGTTTCCATGGAGACTCTCAGGATAGATGGTACTGTAAACAGGTAAATAGGTTTCCATGGAGACTCTCAGGATAGATGGTACTGTAAACAGGTAAATAGGTTTCCATGGAGACTCTCAGGATAGATGGTACTGTAAACAGGTAAATAGGTTTCCATGGAGACTCTCAGGATAGATGGTACTGTAAACAGGTAAATAGGTTTCCATGGAGACTCTCAGGATAGATGGTACTGTAAACAGGTAAATAGGTTTCCATGGAGACTCTCAGGATAGATGGTACTGTAAACAGGTAAATAGGTTTCCATGGAGACTCTCAGGATAGATGGTACTGTAAACAGGTAAATGGGTTTCCATTGAGACTGTCAGGACAGATGCCCCTGTAAATAAGTAAAAAATATTTCCATGGATACTATCAGAGCAGATGCACCTTTACACAGGTACAGCCTACAGGGGTTTATTACAATGAGGTTATTCACGAAAAAAGAACAATAAGTATTTTAAAATAGAGCAGTCGGCATTAACTTTCTTATGCTAACTGATTTTATATTGCCAGTGCTGCTGTCTTATTATTTCATGGCTTTTAATATTGCAACTTAGTTTTTGGGCTATATAGATCTGTCACGGAATCATCAGACATAAGCCAAGGTTTCTGTGTACCAAGAATTGATAGTAATGCAAGAAGAGAACCACCTTTATTTGACCATTGGTATAACAAGACTTATAATATAATATAATATAATATAATATAATATAATATAATATACGGTGTGACTCTTCAGGTTAGCCGTGTCCCCCAGTCACCAGATCCTGGCCATCCCACAGGACAACAGACACATCCGGCTGTATGACATCAACGGGGTCAGACTGGGAAGACTGCCCAGGAGCAACAGAGTTGTACGTTGTCTGGCTTTTCTCTTTATCACAGAGTGTGTTGTCAGGGAGATTTCCTTCTTTTCTACCTTCCCTCCCTCTCTCTGCCTTATTTCCTTTTCCTCTCTGTCATCCTCTCTCTTTCTCAGTCATGGTCTTATTGTTTATTCATGTTTAATACATACTTATACTAGAGTAAAAACAATAAAAACCAATATTACAGCATGTCGAGAATCATTTATCAGAGACAGGGCCCACTTTAATTGCAGTTAACATTAGATTTTTGCCATTTTACAGTATTCTTATCTACATCTCTTGTTGTCCAGGGTCACAGCAGGATGGTATGTGCTGCAGCATGGGATGAAGACAGTCCGACGTGCAACTTGTTCACCTGTGGCTTTGATCGCCTTGTGTTGGGTTGGTATGTCAACCCCCAGAGGAAAGACGCAAAGGACGAAAAATGAGAAAAAAAACTAACTTAAAGATACTTGTCAACTAATCCAAGTATTGGAACCCTAAAAGGAAATGTGCCAAGGATGGTTATTTAGGTTATTGTCAAAGTATTTCAAATCTGGGATACTCTGTGGAAAGATGCAAAGAATAAAGACTAAGATGTAAATTGACAAACTTCACTAAGGTGTAGGCTAAAACTTTTGAGAATGTTAAGGCTGAGAAATTGACTGGCTGGACAATTTGGGAAAAGTTGCTGCATTTCTTTCCATTTTTGGTTCTCTTTCTCTCTGTACATCTGATAGTGGAAATATGAAAGTTTTTATCGAAGAGGACCTGTGCTGAAAAAAAAAAAAGATTGCCACATCACCTCGAATTCTGTGCGATTAATCAAATAGAAAGAAATATTTGAGTTCCAATCCTATTTTGGAATAGCATCTATTTTATATATCCAAGAAAACATTCAGTGACATTTATTTATTTACTTGAGCAAGGTTTGGGTGAACAGCTATTGTTAATTTCTGTAAACTGTCAGCTTTGTGTAAGACTTGCCCTCATAAATATGATTTATATTTCTCTGAAGAAGAGTAGAAATATTTGTCTCACTTTGGCCTAAAAGGATGAAAAAATACCTGTAATATTTGTACATAGATTCAGATGTCTGACTGTGCCATTAAATGTTGCCTTAAATATATGGCTTCCAGTAATAAATGATCTAAAACTGAGAACTGGAATTTGTTAAAAAAAACGAGTAAATACTTGGGTCAGTTTGAAGGG
Organism: Lingula anatina; assembly: GCF_001039355.2. Next base: position 53,222 of record NW_019775530.1, read on the forward strand.
TCTTTGGTCCTATTCACATGGAGCAGTATGGTAAAGTGAACCATTTCACCTTGCAGATGGACTACTTGAGAGACTGACTATTACATAAGAAAGCCCTCAAAAGAGGGTCACTTTTTTGTGTCTTTGATTTCATATGATATGCTCTTCTCAAGTTTCTAGCATTATAAAATGCAAACTTTATTTATTTGATAAAAATGAGGTTACACACTTGTGACAACCACTGTCAGATTTGGAATCATTTCCGTGTCATACCTCCAGTCAGCAAAGCAATTATTTGAACAACTTTTAATACGACTGACTTAAGAGCTTGCTCTTCTCAAGATACTGGCATGATAAAATGCAAACTTTTTTTTTTTTTTTTTTTGATTTAAGTTTGGTTACACCTTTTTGTCAGCCACTGTCAGATCCAGATCTGAAACAATTCCCGCATCATGTTTCCAGTTGGCAAGGCGATGATATAAAAATAATATATAAATAAATTCCACAACTGACATTAGACCTGGCTGTGCAGCAAATCCATATTTAAACACAGGTTTGTAAAAATCGATTTTTAAGGAAATTATTCTCAAACAATGTACAATTGCCACTTCTTTGCAACAATACGTTACTGGCAACTGAAGTGCCGACTCCAACTATTTACAGAAGTTATCTATAGTCGATATCAAGTGTAACAATACATCTCCACTTCCGAGTCCCATTACTTTGGCCACTGTTTATAAATAGCGTTACTGTCCCTGAGCTGGACTACTGGGAGCGTCTGGTATTTCCATTTCTTCCAGCAATTTTGCTTCTTCTAACTGTTTCTGGTTATATCTCTCCAGGAGCATGTCACACTTTTTTCTGTGTAAAGGTGCATAATCTGAAAGAGAAATAGGAGTTAAGCAGTTTCCCATTACAGCCATTCAATAGTTCTTTGTTTTCCTCTCTGTAAACCTCGCGGATGAGATATTTCTGACAACTGGGTGATTTTCTGACTTTTTGTGAGCCATATTTTCTGTCTTTATCCCTAAATGACAGTCTCATCACTGAAACCTGGAAATAAGGCAGTTCTGATATGACTAAATTCATTGATTAACTAACAAACTAGGGGCACATGTCACTCTGTTCAAGGACGCTTAGAACTGAACTCCAAATTTCTCTAGGCCAAAAATGTACTCAGTAATTGCAAGGAACTTTTGTATAGATTTTAGCAGGATTCCCAACACCCAACTCACCATACAAGCCTTTCATATTATTTTCAACATTCTCGTAAAATATAAGTATGAAGAAGTTTACATGTAATTGTGTTGAAGGGGAAATAATTTAACATTTGTTTTGGTATAACTTGATGTAAATTGTATATCAGACCAAGAGGTGCTGCCCTCTTTTGTTATCAGAAGGGTATCTGTAAGCCCATGCAGAGGTGTTTCCTTTTAAATGCTTTTCCATTATTTTACAAATTACGTTGAATCTTGTAAACTCTGCCAGATCTTCCCAAAGTGTATGTTTTCAACAAGCCACTCCCTACACATAAGATGGAAAACTTACATGTCTTTAAAGCATATACGCTGTATGCTAAGTATCCTATGCATCCTGAAGAAAGAGCAAGTAGCAAATTCACACCGCTACTCCATATGACGTCGTAGATTCTGTGTTTGTTCCACCTCCCAGGCTTGTGGGCCCAGTACTCCACCAGGCGGCGCCTGATCATTGTAACACTGAAACTTATATCATGGAATAACTGGTTAACTACAATGAATACTATATCAAGAAATGGTAGTATATATGCATAAAGGTCTTTAGGAACCAAATCTCATTTCCTAGATATTGTCTAAACATTTTTTCTTGTTTGGAGAATGAAATAGTACATAATAACCACATACATTTGAATCATGAAGAACTGGTGCATTTAATTAAAAACGGTACAGCAAAAATGAAGCCTAGTGCAGGGACAGCTTACATAATAATTTTATAAGAGAAAGTTGCATTTTTCTCAAATTAGAAATTAGATTTGGTGCAAAACCTTGTATAGAATTAATGTATTACCTAAGAAAGGCAATCCCAATCACTTAAATTTTCTCACAAATGCACGAAACTTGTTACCTCAGTATGGAACTGCTTACTTTAAATTCTCAAATAGTTGAATTAAATATATTTCTCTTTCCAAACACTGAAACTTGCACATTTGCAAAATAAATTATTGTGTGTTTCAGAGATTTTTTACAACATCCTGTCGGGCTTTAAGGTGGTTCTGTAACATATTTCAGTGTGCCCTAAATTCAGAAGAGAAAGAGTGCCAATAAACTCGGGATATGTCATTTGGAACTTACATCCGAACTCACTGGACAGTCCTCGAGGGCAAATCGTGGTGTTTGTGTAAGAGTTGGCTGTACTTTTCCTATTTAGTTTACAATAAAAATGGATGATTTAGCTAACATGTAAATATATAAAAACGATTTTAACAGATAAAAATACCATATAGAAATATATTTCTATTATTTGTAATATGAATAAGTTAGAAATGTGTCGTTTTATGCACAAAAATGGAGTGTAATCTAACTATTAGTATTTAATATTATAGCTTTGTATGCTTATCAAACTGGTTGCATCCTAAGTATGTTTCACGTCAGATTACAAGATGGCGGTAATATGGCATCTTAGACAATGCATTAACTGTCATATCAGGCTTGGGAGTTTTACACCAAAATACTCTTTCCTATGCCAAATGACTGAAACTGGTACCCTTTGTATTTTATTCTGATATCATATGGAATAGTCTTATTAAATTTGTCATTTTAATAATGATTTGATGTGGGTCATTTTTTTTTCACAGAAATAACCACATCTATACATGTAGTTAGCACCCTTCATTCATAATAAATTGAACAGCGTTTTTCTACCCTTATAAATCTTAGATGGTGTATTTATTTAAATTCATATTCTAATCCAGGCCTCTAGCCAGCAATTTCAATTTCTGGAAGAAAATGGACCTTTTTACCACCTTAATTGACCAGACAAGAGAAATGGCATAGAATCTACTGGTAGACTTAATTTTGATAGGTAGCAGTTGTAGCCCGCTAAGCTTATTTCCAGTATGCATGTGCGCTTAGCCAGTAGATAACCACTTGCTGTCTTAATAATGTGTTATGCAAGATGCTAGAGAACGGGTTCGTTAGTTCTGTGCCCTATACATTTAGTATTAAACATACATAATATTCTTTTTTGTCATGAGATGAAAAAAAAACTTATAAGTGAATTGGATCTTATCAGCAATCCCCAGATAAGAAAGGCTGACATCTGCAGAACTATTGAAGGTTACATCTTATGATTTTTCATTTATTTTAAGAATATTTGGCATTTTTCACCTAAAAGACAAAGTTGATTTTGCGTGATGAACTGAAAAAGAGTTCTCTATATTGAGACTGCACGCAGCGAGACAATCTTTCCGTTTTTGTATACAGCAACGACTCATGATGTATCTAATAAGATATAAAAAGAAATAATTCATAAATTTGTGATCAGAAGTAATTAAAATGAGATGTTCAATTGGAAATTATGTAAACCTGTTCTGTCAAAAATTGCGAATTCGTACCCTTACACCCAGAATGGCGTGCTGAGAGAGGAGCAGCAGATAATAAAATGCGGTAGTTGAGACAACTCCAATATTTGACACATTGACTCCAAAGAAGGTTGTGACAATCTATTACACTGTTTCAACCTGCACAAGTTGATGTTATATAAATCGTTTTTGGACTGCAAGGCGTTTACATTCCATTTAATTAGTTGACTTATGTACTTTTAGGCTTTTTCAGGAAATTCTGACAAAATAAAAAAAAAACGAAAGATATCAAACAATACGTGTCTCACGAAAGAACCATTTTGTGGTCGGTCTCATCTCATTACCATAGACGGTATTGTCGTTTAATATTTTGGATCCTAGATTAAGCGAGTAATGAAAGAATTATATTGTCTTATAACCAGTAAGGTAAATTTTCTAAAGGGTCTAAAGCGAGAACGCTACCCCTGCCAGTATCTCCCCCTTAACAAAACCCCGAATTTGCAACGATTCAAACAAAAGAGACAGTACTTTCTTCATTTTATTATATTTTATTCAACAATTAACAAGGAATGTACACATGTACAAGGTTATATACAGTGGATAAGTTACTAATAATGCAAGTAAACGCTTGTTTTAAACAAATCTCTGCAATAAGCTTCAACATAATAATGTGGAAAAGCCTTCAATAAAATATACTCAAGAGGTATTTTATAGTAACTGCCTCACAGAAATATTTTGTCATCCAGCGACAATGGAGGCCAGAGAAAGTGACATAATTAAGTCTAAATATATACAAGAAACACAACAACTTTGGCGTGCTACAGATGCGCGAAGTCTAAAGTGCAATACTGAACGTACATATACAACCAAACCGCCTGGGCAGAGATCGTATCCGATCTAAGGCAAAATCTTACTGAGACAATGTCATAATTCTAAAAAATAATAATACATTCAGAAACAGGCCTACTGTAAAGCTATTGAAATACTGTGATTTATGACTTCCGTAAAGATATTACAGAGACAATGTCATAATCCAAAAATATAATATAAAATACTGTAAAGCTATCATAATACTGCGTGAAAATGGCGTACAAAATGAGATCAGCATCTTGCAATTTCCAGCCGCAACCGCAGTGGACCCATTTGATGTACTTTTCTTTTGTAACCGACGTCCAAGTTTGAGCAGTCGGAAAAAATCTGTCCAACAAGGGTGTGTCTTGATTTTCAACCAATCAGAAGTCAGTTTTCATCACTAGCCACACCCACTGCATCGTGTCCAGTACTTCTCGGTCACTCACCAATGACGGAATGACATGTTGCGGAACGTTGGGCAAAATTTCATAAATTAATTGAGCGTCTGTTGAAGTAGCAATCAACCCGTAATGTCAGTTGGAATAGCCACGCCCTCTTTTTCGAAAACGAACTTAACGCCTTCGTAAACATCGGGCGAGAACTGGCCGGGGAGTTTTAATGTGACGTCGCTCTCAATGTCCCTGTGGCCGTAGCTTGGCTTCGTAGTATCACGGAGGTCAGTGGTCGTGGGGTTGTACACGCCAGTCCCGACCAGAATGCCCTCGCACGCGTCTGCCGTCTGCTCGCTGAACTCGACACCCTTCGGTATTCTTCGGGATTTTACGGGAATGGCCTCTTCCTCGATGCTCCCCTGAGCAAGCAAGTCATGGTGGTGGTGGTGGTGGTGGTTGTTGTTACTGTGATCTGACTCCTCGTCGCTGGACTCGCTGCTACTGCTACTGCTGCTGGTGTCGCTAAGCCTGTGTGTACATTTGATGTATTTATCGTACAAGCTGGCGCCCACGATGTCAACTTCAGGGTTGTCACTGAAAAAATACAATATAAGAGATGGTTAGGTTGTGTGGCCAGACTGACAGAGACGTGCCTCCATATTACCAGTATTTATCCAGTACTTATAACTTGGTGGAAATATTGAGTGAGTGGATACGTCACATTAGTAGATACCAGCATAAGTAGACTTGTTAAATAATTCACTTACAATGAAGCAAAAATACAAAATAGATATATTATAATATTACAAAAATCATATTAACTCATATCAAAACTTACCCAAACATGTACAATTTCCTAAGTGGTTTCTTGATGCCCAAACCTTTGGCCAGTGTTGCTAGCACGTGCTCTGCATGGCGGTAGGTGATTTCACTTGGCTTGCCAATTAGTGCGGTATATTCCAGCTCACTGCCGGTGATTTTCTGAAATATAAAATGAACCGATCGTTCACCTATATGTTCTTAGTCATCTTACTGGATCTCTTAGGTACAACTGTATGCAGGGATACAGATAACTTACACGTTACGATAATTTTCTATTTTTTTCTTCTTATTGAGACATAACGCGATGAAACGAATTCTTTGAGAAATTTACTTAACCTTGAACGATAGGGTATAAAGAACTAGACCACTTGACCCACTGCCTCTAACGTCAACCCAGGACGAGTTAAGTTATGCCCCCAAGTGATAACTAAGGTTTAAGCCAATACAAGAGCGTCCTTAACCCCGCGTTTTTGTTTGTTTAAAGTTAAACGCCAAAGTCAAAACGGTTAACAGTATCTCTCATTTCTTCCTCGCATCACAAACAAAGCCTACTTTGTGACCGGGTGTACAAAATACTATTTTCGCACGTTTTCTCCTTTACTTCATTTTTTCCTCCTATTTATGTTTTTTTTTTCAGTGGATGTAGACAGACGTTTGTTAGGAAGAATTGGGATAGAAAAAAACAAACATAAAGATACCTGCTTTTTTCCACCCGTCCCTTCCTAAGAAATTAGACAATAAAAAACAATCGTCCGTACCTTGTATAAAGCTTCCAGACAGATCAGGAACGCGCCATTGCCGTAGCGAGGCATGCAGGCCTCCGCCATAAAAACTAGGTCCATGTTGCAGGCCAGGATGGGAAGATTGTGCTCGGGGAACGCCTTTGGTGGCTGCGTTGGCATACCGTCAGTGATCAAGAGGTCGATGAGCAGCTGAAGGTGGCAGTCCCAACGGTCTGGTTCACCTATGATCACCATAGCCTCGACTCTTGGAAATGTTTTTCCCGAAGGGTGTTCTCTGGCCTGGAAAATGAGATTTTATGGTATAGAATATAATATTGAATTTTTCGTCCGCAAATAAGATTATTGAAATTAAAAAAGTGTTCTCTTGCCATGGATGATGTTAAGTGACCGTTAAATACCGTGATGCCATCGTAACGTGTTTTGGTGCGTTTTTATGTCAATTTTCCCGATGTGAGTGATTGAAATTTATGACGTGAAACATTACGAACAGAAATAAGATTACTGAAATAAAAATGATACTAAGCTTCATCTTTGTATAACTCTAGTGTCGTATCACGATTCATGACAGTTGGAAAATATCTACAGCGCAACAATAACGAAAAAACTATAAGAGACCAAGGGGAAATAATAAGATTACTTACTATTCTTTTTCTGTTTTCGTGGTTGACCACGTCCAAAAGTGGATAAGCCTCGCAAACATCGTCCATTGTGCAGACATTTGTAAAACCCAATCTAGTCACTGAGTTAAGGAAATGTTTGCAACAGAATTTTAATATAAAGCAACTGTTCTGTTGCTATTAGTTATGCACACGAATAAGTAACTGTATGACATGTTCGTAGACATTAAATAAAAATAATGTGACCAGCTGTTTATGGTATAAAAAGTATTCGTTTCTGTGTGAACCTGCAAATAAATATTTAGATGAAGCATATGTGTTTACGGGTTCCGTAAAAGTTCTCAAACACTTTAAGATGTGACCCACTTGTGTCAATATTGAATTAAAGTACTAAAAATAACCTCCAAATAATATGACCGGAGACTTTTCAATCGCATGCACTCATTTTCAGATAAGCCTCAAACTGCTAAAAGTTTAGTCAACAACAACGGTCATTGCACTGTCTTCCAGCACCTTGAGTTTTGGACTCCAAATGCAGTTCGTATACTTATCTACAATCCCAGCAGCTACATTTCTCTATCCAATGCTGCAAGGAACGGAGGGCGTGTGTTCACTGATGGGTCGAGGTGGGGCACTGACAATATGCTTCAACTCAAGGTGATTGGGGGGGTGGGAGGGGGGAGGGAAAATAAAGTCAACGTGAACGCCTCAAAACTCAGGGTGTGTCCCAGGCACCATAACACCCTACGTAATTGATAAAACGCCAATGTGTATTCTAGAAAAAATCCGCACAAACAAAAGGTTGATACCCTTTCCTTTTGATAGAATGTTGGCATAAATTTTGACATCTCTAAATGTCAAACTAAAAGTTATATTTAGACCTACTAGCGCTTTCGCAATCCACATTTGGACTTGTACCTTAATTTCTGATATAATCTTAGAACTGATCACGTCCTTGACCCAGGGTCAAACTGTTCGAGTTGTTTATTGACATTTACTGACCCGCTTCCTTATGTCAATGTTTCCATTATCCTAAAAATAATTCAGGTTGCATAAAGGGGGCTGATGTTATTAACCCCCGTGATCTAGTTTGAGGCCATAATTTCTTATGTAACAAATCGCGCAGCTGATATTAATTATTAATTATCTACTAAACTTACTGCTACACTGGGTATATCTTGGCTGGTATAAACTTAATTTTGACAGCCTGAGCGTATATATTACTGTCAGTCAAAATATTTTGTCACTTCTGACAAAATCCAAATTTTGAAAGATTATCACTACCTACGTGAAATTACCGACAACGCTGGTCATTGGCTAGACATCGTGACTACTGGTATAAAAAGCCTAAAAGGACTATACTATCTGACCAAGTCGACTGAACTCTCTCATAATTTGCCTTTCCTACCACGGTAAACTAAGTAGATCAGGGGAAATAATCAAAGTAAGACTGACATCGTATGAAGTGTAAAAGGATACTCTTTAGCTTGCTCTCGGAGGGGTCCCTGACCCAGGAACAGTATGTGTTTGTCATGCCATTCTTTGAACATGGACAGCGGGGCCTGGGCGTTTATGATCTGCTCGGGAACGACCTGAAACGACGCAACAAAGAGCGCGTAAGGAACATGTAGCTGATTCGGTCATTTTCATTTGATATATACGACAACGACTAATTGCAGAGCTTAACGCTAAAAACATGCCGCTTTGTGTAGCATTTTGCACAAGTTTTGAAGTATATGGAGGTAACGTGGTAAAAGGTCGCAAGGACTTTGCATAAGATAGTGAAGACTGGATCAAACCTGCTTTATGTAAACTATTTTATCTCGGTCAGTTCAAAAAGTGAGGCCAATATGACCTTCCAAAATCATGCAAGCAAAGTATGACGACTAGGAGAATCGAATAAGTATAAATTTTGCTGAAAATTACCAAATAACATTTTTGCGGCGCTAATTTACAAGGTTTAAATAGATTAATGAATAAATGCTTACTTTGACACCCAATCCTTCAGACAAGGACTTTGCTTTGTCAGCTCTGGGACTACAAGAGTTTGTCACAAAGGTTGTTGGGACAATCATATGACCATTAGCGTCGTACAACAGCTTCATCATTTTCTTAGCTGCCTCGAGGATGGCCGAGCCGCGCGCTATCACGCCGTCGACGTCAAACATCAGGCCGAAGTCGATCTGCAATAAATAATGGGAGAATTATGTTAGTGATTTTGAAAAAAAGGGGAATTAATATTAACTATTTTGTAATCATGTTGTGACTGATATTTTAAAGCTTAAATTTCAGTGCTTTTGCATCGATATTTACTAAGTAAAAGAACTTATAAATACTTTGCGCTTTTCTGTTGCATTGATGCGGAAAATGAGCAAATCTGGAATACTGAGTCTTACTGCTACAGTGCATATTTCAGGTATGCTTCAGCACGCACAATGTATGAGGTTACATACTTCGCTCAGCTACAACAAGCCTAAACGTTTCAGTGCAACAGCTGTTTTACAGTTCACGTGCTACATTTGTTTACGTTTTTTATAGTAGAATGAGTTTCGAGGCGCTGACCTCAAAAATGCGCAGCTGATGCACCGAGAAAGTAGGTCAACTTACTACGAATCCTTACCATCCTACATTTTGGGTGAACTTATACATTTTCCATTACTGTCTATGGGCAACTCAACAGAACAACAGGATCGTATGTAAGCTCATTTTTATGCATGCTGATTGAGCCGCGAATCAATTATGAAATTTCACATGCATCCCTCTTATGCTAACTCCAAAGTGAATGCTATATTAATTAGCGAATGAAACCAATAACAGATATATGAAAACTCACGTTTTCTGGCGCAGGCAACTTCTTTTTCGTAAAGCAGTTATGGTTGTCACAAGTTTTCAGACCCATTTTATCTGCAACTGGATGCACAATCTGTAAAACTGCTTCCACTCTCTGAATAATCACGGAAATCCTTTTCCTTGTGTTTACAAACAAATTGAAGCTCGAAGTATCTCTTAGTGCTTGTAACTGTAATCAAAGTTCTCCTCTTCTGCAAAGTATAGTAATAACTCTCCTGAGTTCTCTTGTTGCTTCTTAGTGCTTGTTCTAGATCGCTTTGTGTCTTCTGGAGTCCAGCCTTGGACCACCTTGCTTTTATACCTGCCGCACGTTGTAAACACATTGTTGATAAGATGTCAGAAAAGCCGTGGTCTCGGAAAAGTGTCATGCTTACCCTCTGTCAATTAACCGACTTTTCCAGCTGGTAAATACAGATACGGGGTCACGGATGAGCCAGCTGACTGCTCTGTGCTTACTTTGCGCGTGCTGAAGGTGACCTTGCCAAAGCCGAACGCGCTTGCCTAGGAATAGGGGGAACCGCGAGGAAGACTTCTTGGTTATTGTCATGCAAACGAATCTTACTGGAAAGTTCTTTCTTTTTTTTCTAACAGAAGCAGTATTTCATATCAAAAGACATTGAATATTTATATCAGAAAATATTGAATATTTTAATATGCTGCATAACCATGTGCAAATATATCATGGTAAATTTTGTTCATTGGATTTGACACGACATATATGTATAGTATGCTGGGGTTAAGATTCGGTGCATTTTTAGGAGGTTAGGGCCTAACCTCTCGCCTTTTGACTGGACCCATCGATTATAAGTTTAATTATAGCATTACCAGGAAAGAAACTGGAATAATCCGACTCAACTAAACCAGAAAATTCCGGAAAGAAATGCTCAGAGGAATGAAAACTAATTTTCTATTAAATATTTTTCTAGAAACAAATTCTGGGGTAGAACTTACTAAGATTTAAGAGATGAACAAAAAAAATTGCAGTGTTATTTCCAGTACTGAATACTTTGATGAAAACCGTTTTCAAGAGGTGGCAAAAACAAAACAATGGCATTGCTCTGCAGTGCAGATCAAAAATAAAAAAGATGAAATTATGACAAAATGCATAAGTTTTCAAGTTTAGATGACATTCAGTTTTTCATACGATATCCCTATTTTCAATTTTCAGCTTCAATTGGCTTTCCAAAGTTCCACAGTTATTGGTGTATTTTACTTACTTTTTATGCTCACAAAGGTAGAGAGAGCTTGTGTGTTGCAGAAATACAATAGAAAACACGCACACAAGATTACTTCAGCTACACGCAAAAAGTGACTGAATTCTACCTGAAAAAAGTATAAAATGCCTTATTTCAAATTACACCCATAGTTAAAAAACACAGCCTACTTTTAAAAACTTGTCTATGAACTAAATAAAACGTGTGTGTTTATTTACATTCATTTGCCTGCTTTCTCCCCCAATTATTTTGGACCTCTGTGGTTCACACGGGGTCTTGATTGGTCAAGGGTTAAACCGCCGTGTTTCTGAGCTTATTTCTCACCACGGTCTGGAAATGATACTTGTTGTCCAGAACTCTGACGTCATAGCGTTTGTTGATTCTGACATTAAATGGGTCAGTTTTGTTCGATGACGAATGCGTTGTGTCAGATTGGTATGTAGATGGACATATCATATCACGCCTGAGTAAAAGTGCACAAAAACACAACAAATCGCTGGTAACTTGAATAATCGTTAATAACGTACTTGTCACTGGAAGCCTTACGTGGATGAGTTAGTCTGGATTGTGGACCCTTTTTAAGTAAATAATCTACTGAATTATGTTGTCGGTCATATTTTGGTGTCGCACTGCGTGAACATGATCTAACAATGGGAAATCGGGTTATGCTTCCTTGGTTATCCCTAGCGGAGACGTCAATCTTTATAAAAATCAAATCCCAGCTTATCCCTGCACTTTTTAATTAAATTTATTATACTAAAAAAACTGTGCATCTTATGACGGCGTCTTTCTATTGAAACGACATCTCATTACGTAGGTCTGTAATGAAGATCGAAGTTAAGAATACACCTGTCTGTAGTAGAAATGGGGCGTGTGTACTTTGTATTAATTAATTAATTTATTAATTCATTCATTCATTCATTCATTTATTTATTTATCTATGAATTGATTGATTAAATTCACAAAGATGAACACAAGTAAGTACCCTTTCTGTATCTTAAAAAGAAAAGAACCGAAATCTTCATTAATGTTTTATGCAAGATATGAACGCGGGCAAACACTTAAATACGACTTAAATAAAAAAATAATAAAAAACATCACAGTTAAAGACATCACGTATCAGGCGACTGATTGTCACCAGGCTTCCCGCAGATACTGACGGCTGTTTGTGACTGTGTTCCTGATTTTGTCGAGTCGACGAATAACCTTGCCTTAATTTCGTTTCCGGACGGGTCTTTCTAGGTGGCTTCATTTTTAATACTTGAAACGAGTTTTTTCCTTCCGAGATGAAAGACAAACCTATCAATGTGATAGTCCAAACTGGTTTAGGGACTGAAAGGAGGGCGTGATAATATTTTGGGAAGGTTGTTGTAAAATTTTGCACAACCTGTCGTGGGGGGGAGGGGGGGGCGGGGGGGGGGGACGGGATCTTTTTGAGACACCCATAAGGTGTTTGCAATGAACAAGACGAGGGGCATCATCTCACAACGTACTCGTTGTATACTGTCTATGCAGACTCAGTTTTCCGGGTATTTCTGGGTAGCATTCGCAGAAAAGAACCGTGCACCTATTGCTACACTGCACTAGCAAAATAAATGTTCTGTATGTTAAGTGGTTTGTACAGGTTGCCATCATCTCCTATACATTAATATGCACTTCTTGCACCTGCACACATGCTTTTTATCTTTAATAATAAATAATATGCTCTGTATAATCTCACTATGTATAAACATTATATTTCATCGTTGAAATATAACATGCCAGTATATTAGGTATATTTTTAATCTACATGTGTAGGCCTACATATGATATCCGTTATAATGAACTATGTGAAGTCAAGATAATTAATACAATTATCATCCAACGGATTAAAAATTGCTCTCCTCTGAACAAGGAAGCACTGTGAAACTTAACCTGTCTGCAATATTGACCACATCAGACCTGGTATCAATAAAAGTACTACCTGGGTCACAAAAAAGGTATTTCACCTTTGACTGCATCCCCAAAATGAGGTCACCCACTTTTCTACTTCGCTGGCCTCGGTGTGTTTGCTTTGTTTGGTGTTTACGGAGAGCGGAACCAGCATGTTGTGCTCGCTTTCTGCTAAGTTCAGCATCGAACCTGCTGTGGCAGCAAAAAATCTAGCTGCCTCCTGTTTGTGTTCTGTCTTCGTTTTTTTAATTGCTGAGTTTATTTTTAATTGTAAAAAAGATAACTATGTGTTTCTAATGTAATATTATTTTGATACGAGTTTTGATAAAGAGTTGTACTTTATTTTGCGCCAGTCACTAATAAAAAAAATTAAAATACACTTTCCAGTTTAAAGACTTTTAGCTAAAATACCTACACTAATGCTACCCGAATCTGATAATCAGTGCTCAGTAAAACATTTCATGATTTTTACAACATTCTATAGTTCCTGAACTCTGCAAAAGGATCAGCTCAAAGCAAACGTCCTTGTATTCGAGAGGTTTGTGAAAAACAGATCAAATTCCGACAACAAACAACACAGAGCAAATCAGTGCATTTCTTCTATTTGTATAAATACTAAATGCAGTCCAGATTCTGCCAAGGAGCAAGACGTCTGGCTAGGCTGCAAGGACGGGGGGAGAGGGGGAGGCGGGGAGAGAGGACGTGCAGGGGACAGTTTATCCCCCCCCCCCTCCCCACCTTCCCAGAAAATTCCAAGACAAAACTCTGGATCTTTCCAGTCTTTCTGCAACGTTGGTGTTGTATTTTTTCCAAGTCCAGTATTTTTTTACTTTCCTTCAGTCAGCGATCGCGAGTTGAGGAGTACAGGCCGTAAAAATAACCAGCTTGCATGTATTGTACATGTATGTCTTCAACAGCTGCACCAAGCATTTTATTTTTCCACTGGATATTTAAACAAACGCAGTATAAAAAAGAAGGGAATTCAACGCTCATTTTACAGAATGAATCACACACCTTTACTCGTAGTATATGTACCTGTACTGTGACTACCATATCTGCGATATGCATGCCCTCGTTGACTCACAATAGCGAAGTTCAATGCACAGAGCTACAGTGATATTTCTATGAAAAACCAAAGAAGCACCTGTCATTTTGATGTCTGGGACTGAGTAATTCTAGAATCGTTAACCTATGAGATAACCAAATCAATACAAATAAACAATTTTTTTGGTCTGTTGAGGAAACGAACTGAAGACTCTCTGGCAGTAACCATATATATATACACGAACCGTTAAAGAAAGTTGAGCCAGACTCGGTTATATTAGTATAAATTCAACCACGAATAAAATGTTTTGTGGTATGTGTACGAGGCTTGGCGATTGACAAAGCGTGATCATCACGACGTCAGCAGTGGTAGACGTACGCATACGTATCTCTATGTCATTAAAAAGAAGGCATGTGAAATACTCGTGATAAAACTCCTTTGAAAAGCGTGGAAACTTCTCCTAAGATCGTTTCACAAATTTGCTATCAGTGCTGAACGGTCGAACTGTTGTCGCGCAATACAGAGGGGTGGGGGTGGGGGGGGGGGGAGGCGACACGATACACAGGATCGTGAAATTGAAATCAAACATCAAAAAACACAGAAAGTAGAACTTGGAAGACACTTTTCACGGATAATAAATTCCAGAATGCTTTCTTAAATGTGCATACCTTATCACTGACAGCGTACGTATAGCTCTATTATGTATGCATGTGCTTGACTGCGTGTGTTTGATATATATATATATATATATATATATATATATATAGAGAGAGAGAGAGAGAGAGAGAGAGAGAGAGAGAGAGAGAGAGAGATACGGACTGATATGAAAGAGAAGGGTGTCCAAAGAGATTAAAAAAAGTATCATAATGTCGCACAAAGTAAAGGGAGAAAAAATCATCAGTTTAACAGGCCTAGGGTGACAAACCAGTGCTGTCTGGTGTGCATTTTGACAGTTGGAAAATAAAGTAATTAAAAGAATGATCTAATTTCCAAGAATAGTCAGTAATCAAACACGTTCTTCACCGCCCATACTAGTGCTTCAAGCAATGGCTGGTCGGGGGAGGGGGGGGGGGGGCAGAGAGAGCACCTGAAACTTCTTTTAAATCCTGATGCACCCCCCCCCCCCCTCCATCTCTTCCCTCCTCCCCCTCCCACTCCCAGCACTTGTAAAGCAACTGTCTGTGATAGGTTTTATACGGTGTTCATAAACCAGATTAATGCATTGATAGTATTTTTGGCCAAATAGTAGGGCCTACGTGACATGAAAGACTCAATAAGGGGGCCAAATTAAAAAAAAAACGCACTAACACGTTTTCTGGATGTAAATGTCAGGTAAATATAAACAGGTAAACCCAAATCTGGGCAATCACGTGACCTCAACAAATATTGTCTTCTGCGGCGTAATGCTTGTTTATCCTTGTATGCCTTTATGTCTTTAAAAAGTAATTTTAATATGGTCTTGTGATTACTTTTATAAATACAGAAATACGCTGGGATTGTGCGCAGAACACAAATAAAATAATGTCTATAACTGGACCGTGACACCCAGGGCACTTCCTGTAAAGAGAATTAATAGGCTTTGGCTGGAAATCAGTGAAACTCAGTGAATTCCTGATACAGTACAGAGATTATTCAGCACCGGTACTGGACCTGTGCCAAGTTGGAGGTGGAATTAATCAAGCACCAACTACCTGGTTTACAAGAAATAGTTACAGGTTAGGACAATCTGCCAGTCTTAGTAAAAGGTAAAGAAATGGCAAAGGTGAATAGAACGTACCGTATTGTATGAGGTCGGGAAAAGTATGATCTGTACTGATATGTTTTTATTTAAACCAAAAAGTCAGCGTTATTGTTATGTGAGGATATTCTGTTTAATGCTTACTGGGTATTTATGGCATAGCACTATCATACTAAAATCAAGTTTACGTAGTTTTATTATCGACAAATACCCAGTATATATAATTGTTTTAATTTGGGGCCATGAATGTGTAATCCCCGACCACTATCACTGCTAAGATCAGTACCCAGCAGTTGTTTGTAATACTAAATGGCCTCAAAATATTATAGGCTTACCAAAGTCAGTGAAACATTTATTTGACGTGGTCCATAAGTGGAAGAAATGCAGCAATAGTAATAGTCGAGACCTACTGTGAATGTAAACCTAGTACACTGTTAATAAGGACACTTTACTACTAAGTCTGTCCATCCACCACTCTTTATGTATTCCAATATGTCAACAGTGGTTGCCACCTCCACCTACCACAAATGTTATATGTTTGTTTTTCTGGTTATATGCCTATGTCAAGTTGATTCGGCAATAAACTATACTATACTATACTATACTATACTATACTATACTATACTATACTATACTATACTATACTATACTATACTATTATGTGTAGGACACAGGATGGTAAATGTGTTGGTTTTGCCTTTTTTTCGCTTGGTATGTAGTGTGTGAGTGCGTGTGTGAGTGCGTGTGTGTGTGTGCTCGTACATGTGTGCGTGCATGCATGTGTTTTTATGTTTCAAGGTGGAGGGAGTACCTCAGCATTGGAGTGACGTGACATTGTTACTCATATGATGGTTTGATGAAAATTTCAAGGTTCATTTACAAACACAAATCGGAGATCGAGCCCGATAACTCTGTTTCCTTAAGACAGCCTTTGATATTGAGCCAGCTTAGCGACGTGACATGTATTTCAGAATTCTCAAACATAGGAAGTTCTCGTGTTTAAAAATACGATACGTGTCAAAAAGGGATAAAAAGGCGAAACAGACAGGTGTTAAATAGACCTCCATTTACCAAGTTCACAATGAATCTGAACGGCACGCAGACTGTGTTAGGAGTTCTAGCGGAAATTGAAAGGGCTAATTTTAATCACCTCTGCTCAAGTGCCGCAATTGTTAAGACTATTGGTTTCTGTATCTCAGACAAAGGAGAGTTTTGGAACTTATTTTTCATATTAAAATTTGAATGGACTGAAATTTTTGGATGTCGCAAAAGACTGCACTGACCTGCAAGTACCCGTTTACATGGGGGGTTTCTGTGCATTGTATTTTTAAAGACTGACAAAGGCAATCGATTGATTATAAGGTCATATAAGCATATTGCTCGTGTGCATATATATGACAAAACGGCGGTGTTGGTTGGAAACACAACAAGATGTAGGGACGATATCCCCTGTAGTGTTGTCCACTAGTAGGCTACAACCCAAAACTGTATTCGGACGCGACGGCACTTCCTTGTTCTTCGCTTGACAATACTGTAGGAGCTAAAATATTTATGGGCCTACATGAGTTGTTAGGACACCTTACACAAGAGAATTGAACCCCCAAACCAGTATCTGAGATATGGCGGCTAGTTCCAGAGTAGAGCCATGTAAATATGACGTTTTATTGTTGGGCTATGATCGTACACTGGCGACCGGAGACGCAGACGAGGAAGCTATAGGGAGAAGTGAAGACTTTGCGTGTACACTCGTAGAATATTTGGAAACAAAATGTAACCTGAAAGTATTCTTCGACTGCAGGGACGTGGACCTTGGACAAAGTGTTTTTGACGCACGCTTTGATGTTTTTAAAAAGTCGAAGTTTATTGTACCAGTCATGTGCCCGGCTTTTATCCAAGACTGCTGGAGCAAGTATATTACTGAAAGTGCCTTTGTAGATCGGTTGGGAAGTGCCCAGTTCATACCCGTATGTGTCCTCGGCGTTACCCAACAAGATACTAAAGACAAGTTGAAGAATTATAGAGTTATAAAATGCCTTTACTTTAAAGCTGAAGCAGTCCTTCCTGAAGACGACCTACAAGCGCTGGATAAGCTGCGGAGAGCGCTGACTGCGGGTGTTTCACAGCCGGTACAAGGTCGGTAGCAGAAATAGAGAATTTGACTCTTCTCTCTCTCTGCATTTCGGAATTTTGAATTTCATATGAAGAGCTGTTATCCCTTTAATAAAAAATAGTTTAAAACAAAACATCCTTAACCTTATGCATATAAACGTCATCGCGTAAAAACTGGGATTAAAAAATGTCACCTAGCGAAAGGGGGTGGGGTGTAATCAAGCGCCATATTTACATTTGTTCTTGACTTAGAGTTTTAAATAGGTCTGAGACACAAGGGGATTTTTCTGCGACACACTTTTCAGTTAGAGGTCACCCTACGCTCCCCTCATTGCTGGTATATAGTCCTAGTTGCAAACGAGGGACTTTTCTGTCGTTAATGTCAATGCAGGGGGTTTCAAGTGACTCATGGACTAAGTTTTGTCAGTTTTTTGTTGGTACGTTGTTAAGGAAACCAGCCGCCTGACTGCTGCGTTTCTCTCTTTCTTTTTTTTTCTTACGTTTTTTTCTTTCTTTCTTTCTTTTTGTAATAAAATTCAGAATGTTAACTGAATTTGGCCTCTCACTTATTGTTAACATATTTGCAGATAATAGGAATAACGAAGGACCAGGCGATGTAAGCAACGGAGAAATAAGTGACTCAGCTGCCGTGAGACCAGCGCCATTAAGTCAGAATTTGAGCGAGGGACATGCGAACGCTTCTGAAGACCGCGGCCCTTCCTTGTCTCCTGCGGACTGGTACAGCCCCGTCTCACCTGTGCCTCAAACACAGTCGGAAGTTTTTCGGGGCCTAAACCGTGAAGACAGGGATTGCGAAGCCACGGGCGAAGAGACGGCCGAAGAGAGACAGGGGCAGGACGCTGCGGAGGATGCAAGCGGCGAGAATTCTGTGCGAAGTTGGATGGGTTCACTGTCTTCTTTTCCAAGAGATGTTGCCTTAGCCCTCTGGACCTGTATATTGTATACAGAGAACTCGACACCATAGCTGTTCCCAACCAAAAACAATGCTAAGAATGGCCATTGCAAAGACTGACTAATGCAAAGACTGTCTAATGCTAAGTCTGGCTAATGCAAAGACTGACTAATGGTACAATGTTAGACTGGTTAATATCACTCACCCTGGTAGAGGGTAGTTAATACTCGTGTACATTCCAGTAATTTAAGTATATACCGATACCCATTAAATCTATTGTGTTGTGATAAGTTTTTACATAAAAAAGGTTTGACAAAAGTTTGAGAGAGATTTGATGTCCATCCAAATATTTCAACAGGTTGAAGTAAGAGATAGCAGTTCATTGATGAACTGTTTATGAAGGCCTTAGAAAATATTTTTAAAAAATACGAAGTTCTGATATGTAAATTATGTCATGATATTAGACCTTGTTGAAGCCACAGTGGAATGCAGATTGTAACAATAGTAGACATAATAATAATAATAATAATAATAATAATAATAATAATATTGATAAACTGCTTCCTGTTTTAAGAAGAGCTCTTACTCACAGGCGCCCCCTGACCCTGTGGGATTTTATTGTAAAGGGGTTATTTTAAGAAATATAAAATTTATTTTTTGTAGGTGTATTTACTTATTGATAACGTAAGAATGCCCTCAACGGACATTTAGATTTAAATGTAAACACAGATTTATTTTCATAGTCTAGCAACAAAATTTTGCGATAAGAATCAAGGTAGTGCCTTGGCTGGTTTTGATGCTGACCTTGCTTTCACCAAAATATGTACGTGTTTTTTTTTTTGTCTTTTTTTAATGCGTGCCAGTATAGATCTCTTGAATGTACCCTAGCTGATCCGAATTCCTTTGATAATGTTTTTTGAGATTTACTACAAAAAATATTATGTCGTCTGATAGTTTGGTGAAATTTTCAAGTCCCATTTACATAAACGAACCAGCGTCCACGCTAAGTCTGATTAATAGTATTTGACATCAGCACAGTATAGCAACGTTAAGCTTAATGTTCATTTCAATATTTCAAACATAACAAGCTTCTATGTTTAAAATGCAATACACCTAGCGAAACAAATGGGTCGAGTTGGTCACCACTTATCAGTTCACCATAATTCTGAATGAACCTTCGGACTATTGCTACGGCCCCAATCAGAACGCCATTCGGGCTGTGTTAGGAGAGCTGGCAGAAATTGAAAGGGCTAATTATAATCACATTCACACAAGTTAAACATTTAGAAATGTTTCTGGTCACCACATCTCAGATGAAAGAGAGTAGCTTATGTTTCCTATTAAACCCTAGGCTGATATTTTTGGATGTCGCAAAAAACTATACAAATTTTTACTAATCTTCAAGTACCTGTTTACTCGGGACTTTCCACTTTTTATTTTAAACACTGACTAATAGATAAATCGAGTTTATCTATGATCAAACCTATCTTGCTCATATATTCAACAACGACACCGTTGGAAAAGTAACAAGATTTAGAGGCCATATACTCTGTCGTTTTTTCCCACTAGTACGACCCGAACTGTATTCGAACGCGACGATACTTCCGTATTCTCTGCATGACAATATATTGACAGAGGCTGAAAAGGTCGTTGTTAGGACACTGTAAACAAGAAGATCGAACTCCCAAATTGGAAGTACGTTTTATTTTTAAGATTTTGAGAGATGACAGCAAGTTCCAGACAGCCATACGTGTATGACATTTGCCTGTTGGGCCACGATGGTAGAAGTACAAGTAAAGACTTTGCGTATGCGCTTGCTGACTATTTGGAAACAGAACGTAACCTTAAAGTATTCTTTGACCTCAGAGACGTTTTGCCTGGGCAAGATGTTTTCTCTGTTACTGATGCTTTCAAAAAGTCAAAATTTACTGTTGCAGTCATGTGCCGAGCTTTCATTCAAAACCGCTTGAACAATTATACTGCTACAAGTGCCTTTGTAAATCTGTTGAAAACTGGCAGGTTTATACCTCTTTATGTCCTTGATGTTAGAAAACAAGATATTAACAATATACAGGAGCTTCAAAAATATAACGCTATAAAAGGTCTTCCCTTTGGAGATGCCGTCCTTCCTAACGAGAACCCAGAAGCACTGGATAAGCTGCGGAGAGCGCTGACTGCGGGTATTTCACATCCGGAACAAGGTCGGTGTAACACTGTGCCAGAAGTAGAGAAATATACTCTTATTATTCTCTCTCTCTCTCTCTCTCTCTCTCTCTCTTTTTGTATTGTAAATAGACAGATGGAAATATAAATATAGACAAATGGATGAATCAATCAATAAATCAATACATAGATTTAGAAAAAATATAAAAAGTCTAAATACAAAATAGATCAATTACTGAGATCACTGCTGATAGTCGTAATCGAAAAAAATCAGGGATTGAAGTAAAGTTACTTATCGAGAAGGGGCTATAATACTACTGCTACTGCAACTACTACTTCTATTACTACAACTTCTACTACTACATGTAATACTACTACTACTACCTACTACTACTACTACTAATAATAATAATAATAAAATCACAATAAAAGAACAAATATCCAATGCTTTCATTTTCCTTTTCACAGAAAGAGCACAGTGAGCTATCTTTAACCTTTATTCTTTTTAGAAATTCATTTGTTGCAATAATTCTATGTACTATTCTATATTGAAACCATCTTAAAGTCGTATCTTTCGTAAAGTAGAAAATATTTTTATTTATCATGGTCCAATCTAAATTTTCATCAATATTTATTTTCATCTCCCATTTAGCCTCAGAGGCCGGTTTACAATATGCATTATTAATCAATATATCATATATTGACCGCGATCCCTTAGGTTCTTTACAGATTATTTCTATAAATTTAGGTCTGTGGGATAGCGCCAATTTGACGTTTTCTGTCCTTAGCTGTGGCCACCGTTGTGTAATTGCAGTCTTAACTCTGAGAAATAATGTAAACGGACATTTAATGTCATACTGGGAACTAAACGTTTCAAAAGAATGCAGTTTTCCACTATTTTCAAACAGGTCATTTACTATATTTACACCCCTATCATTCTAAGACTTGAAATAAATATCATTATTATCCACCATCATTCTAATGCTGTTTGTTGGTACGTTGTTAAGGAAACCAGCCGCCGGACTGCTGCGTTTTCTCTCTTTATTTTTCTTTCTTCTTTCTTTCTTTCTTTCTTTCTTTCTTTCTTTTTGTAATGAAATTCAAAATATTAACTGAATTTGACCTATCACTTACTGTTACTATATTTGCAGATGATAGGAATAACGAAGGACAAGGCGATGTAAGCAATGAAGAAACTATAAGTCAACCACAGGAAGAGACAGCTCCGCCATGTGAAGATATCACGTATGTTAATGTCTTTACCATTATGCATTGTACTCTTCTCCGATGGACAGGGTAGTTTCCTAGAGTGAGGTGTAAATTGGATCATAAAGACATAGAATAATTTGATAATCAGAAGCAAGTCCTGTTTCGTTTTGCCAGTCTTTTAAATTTAAGTTTTACAGGCCTACCCAACTACCTTGAACACGGGCAGTGTGGTCCAATCTACCTTTCGTTGCCGAGTCTGGTAGTTGGGTAGACCTGTTTTATGTTTTTTAACAAAATGTCTTTTCTCTCAAAATGGGTTGTATAATGAAGTAAGATTTTATTTGACTTAAAACCTAATGAGAAATACCAAACTTTACCTACTTCAACCCCCCTCCATTTTCTAAATGAGAGAGAGAGAGAGAGAGAGAGAGAGAGAACTAGGAAGGAATTGAGGAATTGATAAAATCGTTGTAAATTCAACTTATTTCAAGTTTCAATTATTTTCATTTTCTCTATTTTTCAGGGGACAGGGCCGAGACGCTGTGGAGGATGGAAGCGGCGAGAATTCTGTGCAAGGTTGGATGGGTTCACTGTCATCTTTTCTTAGAGATGTTGCCCCAGCCATCTGGACCTGTATATTGTATACTGAAAACTCGACACCACAGCTGTTCCCTGCCAAAAACAATGCTAAGAATGGCCATTGCAAAGACTGACTAATGCTAAGTCTGGCTAATGCAAAGACTGACTAATGGTACAATGTTAGACTGGTTAATACCTATCTTATCTATCTAGCTAGAGACATATCTGTGAATATCTGTAAAAAATCTATCACTTACCCTGGTAGAGGGTAGTTAATACTCGTGTACATTCCAGTAATTTAAGTATATACCGAGACCCATTAAATCTATTGTGTTGTGATAAGTTTTTACATAAAAAAGGTTTGGCAAAAGTTTGAGAGAACTTTGATGTCCATCCAAATATTTCAACAGGTTGAAGTAAGAGATAGCAGTTCATTGATGAACTGTTTATGAAGGCCTTAGAAAATATTTTTAAAAAATACGAAGTTCTGATATGTAAATTATGTCATGATATTAGACCTTGTTGAAGCCACAGTGGAATGCAGATTGTAACAATAGTAGAAATAATAATAATAATAATAATAATAATAATATTGATAAATTGCTTCCTGTTTTAAGAAGAGCTCTTACTCACAGACGACCCCTGACCCTGTGGGTTTTTATTGTAAAGGGGTTATTTTAAGAAATATAAAATTTATTTTTTGTAGGTGTATTTACTTATTGATAACGTAAGAATGCCCTCAACGGACGTTTAGATTTAAATGTAAACACAGATTTATTTTCATAGTCTAGCAACAAAATTTTGCGATAAGAATCAAGATAGTGCCTTGGCTGGTTTTGATGCTGACCTTGCTTTCACCAAAATATGTACGTATTTTTTTTTGTCTTTTTTTTTAATGCGTGCCAGTATAGATCTCTTGATTGTACCCTAGCTGATCCGAATTCCTTTGACAATGTTTTTTGAGATTTTCTACAAAAAATATTATGTCGTCTGATAGTTTGGTGAAATTTTCAAGTCTCATTTACATAAACGAACCAGCGACCACGCTACGTCTGATTAATAGTATTTGACATCAGCACAGTATAGCAACGTTAAGCTTAATGTTCATTTCAATATTTCAAACATAACAAGCTACTATGTTTAAAATGCAATACTTAGCGAAACAAACGGGTATACTGTAGAGTTGGCCACCGTTTATCAGTTCACCATAATTCTGAAAGAACCTTCGGACTATTGCTACGGCCCCAATCAGAACGCCATTCGGGCTGTGTTAGGAGAGCTGCCGGAAATTGAAAGGGTTAATTATGATCACATTAACACAAGTAACACAGTAACAATTATTTTTGGTAACCACATCTCAGATGAAAGAGAGTTTTGTAGCTTATGTTTCGTATTAATCCCTAGGATGTCGCAAAATAATCTCTAAGTACCCGTTTACGCCGGGACTTTTTATTTTTAACACTGACTAATGCGATAGATCGAATTTCAACTGTTACCAAAGCTTATATTGCTCGTATATTAAACAGCGACACCGTTGGAAAAGTAACAAGATTTAGAGGCAATATTCTCTGTCGTTTTTCCACTACTTCAACCCAAGCTGTATTTGGACGCGACTATAGCCTACATAGGCCTACTTCCGCGTTCTCTGCCTGTCTTTATATTGACAGAGGTCGAAAAACGCATTGTTAGGACACCGTAAACAAGAAGATTGAACTTCCAAGCCAGAAGTATTGCGGTTTTGAGAGATGACAGCAAGTTCCAGACAGCCATACGTGTATGACGTTTGCCTGTTGGGCCACGATGGTAGAAGTACAAGTAGAGATTTTGCGTATGCGCTCGCTGACTATTTGAAAACAGAATGTTACCTAAAAGTATTCTTCGACCTCAGCGACGTTTTGCCTGGGCAAAATGTTTTCACTGTTATTGATGCTTTCGAAAAGTCAAAGTTTATTGTTGCAGTGATGTGTCGAGCTTTCATCGAAGACCGCTGGAACAATTATACTGCTGAAAACGCCTTTCTAACTCGGCTGAAAACTGATAGGTTTATACCTCTTTATGTCCTTGATGTTAGCAAAGAAGATATTAACAATATAAAGGAGATTAAAAAATATAACGTTACAACAGGTCTTCCCTTTGGAGATGCCGCCCTTCCTAACGAGAACCCAGAAGCACTGGATAAACTGCGGAGAGCGCTGACTGCGGGTATTTCACAGCCGGAACAAGGTCGGTGTCATACTGTAGCCGAAGTAGAGACATATAGGCCTACTCTTATTACTCTCTCTCTTTCTCTCTCTCTCTCTCTTCACAACTGGGTGAATAAATAAATAAATAAGGTTAAATACAAAATAGATCTATTACTCAGTCTTACTCAGATCACTGCTACATGTAATAGTCGTGATCGCGAAAATCTGGGACTGCAGAAGAGTTGCTTTGCGAGTAGGGGCTATAATATTACTCCTACTAATACATCTACTATTAATTATAATGATAATGTTCATTATCTAAATAGTGGTTGGATTAAGAATAACATAAATTGTTTTAACAATAATGATATAACTATTGTTAATATATAGCTAATAAGTTAATGCAGGCCTACTTAAAAAAATGACTGAATGAGAATAAGATTAATAAAATTGGTTGGGTTGGGTTTGCTTTATTCACCTTTGTTCTTGACTTACTGAGACGCAAGGGGATTTTTCTTCCTCACACATGTGCATTGTTTGTAGGAACTATAGCACATGAAATCGCACAATGCAAGGGGCTTTTTTTGTTATTGTCAAAAAGGGGGTTTCACTGAGTCATGGTCTGGTGCTAACCCCCTTTTTAAAATAATGTTTTTCCGTAATAAAAAATAACCCTACCATGCAACGTCAAAATGATAAATTTAAACAAATGTAAATGAGCATTATTTTTTAAAGACCAACGTGTTATTTTGTCGGGAAAAGTGACCGACGATGTTCCCATCTTTATCAATGGATAATGAATCTGTACCAACATTCAAAATAAGTCGATTGCTTATTATTATAATTATTTTTATCCCCCTTTTATTATAATTTTTTAACAATCTCATCATTACCAAAAAACCTCTGACCCATAATAGTCTTCTAAGAACAATGGAGGGCACGTAGTCCGATGAAAAACGTGACAAGAATTATTGCAATAAAGCCACCGCTCACTGTCAATACAGGGGGTTCAAATGACTCTTGGGCGGAGTTTTGTCACCTATTTGTTAGCCGGCCTACGTTGTTGAGGAAACGATCTTGTTTTCTTTTAATCTTTTCTATTTTTCTTTCTTTCTTTTTGTAAAAAATTCAGAATGTTAACTGAATTTGGCCTCTCACTTATTGTTAATGTATTTACAGATGACAGGAATAACGGAGGACAAGGCGATGTAAGCAACGAAGAAACTATAAGTGAACCACAGGAAGAGACAGCTCCGCCATGTGACGTCAATTCTCCACGCGATGACACCACGTATGTTAACATATAACTAGTATGTTAATGTATAACTAGTCCGCGGACCAAATATTATGGTGCGACTCACTTTTAAAAGCGAGATTTAACTGCTCTGCCCCTACTGGGACAGCGCGTGTGGGAACCGGGAATCCTTAACCAAGTGCGCCCTATATTTGATACGGGATCTAGTTATTCTGCAGATCAGCTGGTTGTGAACACGGCCTTAATACTTTTAAAATTTATTTATTTATTTATTTATTTATTTATTTATTTATTTATTTATTTTTTGCCTTGGTTCACGCATGTATTGTACTCCCCTCCGATGGAAGGGGTAATCACTTTAATTGAGAGCTGAATGAGGTGTAAATTGGATCATACATGTAATTATATAAAAATAATTTGATTATCCAAGTCATAAAGATACAGATATAGGCACATACAGAGGGCTAGAGGGAGATCCCCCCTTCCTCCTGTTTCATTTTGTTAATTTTCAATTTAAAAAATCATTTCTTTTAACAAAATGGCTTTTCTAACTGTGACTTTCTGTACGGTGACGCGAGATTTTATTTCACTTAAAAACTAATGAAAAATGCCAAATTTCAGCTATTTTGACCCCCCTCCCATTTATTAAACAAGAGAGAGAGAGAGAGAGAGAGAGAGAGAGAGATCTAGGAAGGAATTGATAAAATGGTTGTTATTTCAGCTTATTTCAAGTTTCATTTATTTTCATTTTCTATATTTTTTTCAGGGGTGGCCAACCTCCCCCTCTTCTCCAGAGACAGTCTGGCCGCGTGGAATGCCAACAAGAGGTATATAGATGTAGCTTTATGAACAATAGTTAATTCCGGTTTAATTACGTGATATTCTACCCTGAATATTAAAGTTGCACGACAAATTTGTGGGCTGGGATTTTTTACGTTTTGGTTACATTGCATTTTCTCCGCCCATGAGGTTATGTTTTCACCCCTGTTTGTCTGTCTGTCTGTTTGATTGTTTGTCATCAACATAACTCAAAAAGTTATGGACCAATTTTGATGAAATTTTCAGGGTAGGTCAGAAATGGGTTAACTTAGAAGTGATTAGTTTTTGGTGTTGATCCGGGTCAATAATCAATCATAATCAATAATAATCAAAAATCGCTGCCTTGGCGGAGGTCTGCGCTCTCGGAGTGCTTTTCTAGTTCGTATTTGTTTTGCTCTTCTTCTGATACGAGTCCCAAATATGTATATCACCCAAATACACTTGAATAACATATGTCGTCATTTCAACATATACATTCTAAAACATAATATTTGCAATAGAACAAAATATATTGAATAATTTATTATTCTTTTCAAAACAAGGGAGACGAAGGCCCAGATGGACCACACTTCAGCGAAGAAACTGTGGAAGGGCAACCTCAACCGGGTTCTAGTTCTCTCGGTGGCAATGGCCTCCCGAGTCAGGACTCCCCACCACCACCACCACCACCAACACCACCACCACCACCACCACCACTAGCGCTTGTTGACACAAGTCACATCCGTGACTCCGGATTTGCGGACGCTCCTGAAGACCGCGGTCCGCCCTCGCCCCCTGCGGCCTGGTACAGCCCCGTCTCGCCTATGCCTCAAACACAGTCGGAAGTTTTTCAAGGCCTAAACCGTGAAGACAGGGATTGCAAAGCCATGGGCGAAGAGACGGCCGAAGAGGGACAGGAGCAAGCGAATGCTGTGGAGGATGCAAACGGCGAGAATTCTGTGCAAGGTTGGATGGGTTCATTGTTCTCTTTTCTAAGAGGTGTTGCCCCAGCTCTCTGGACCTTTATATTGTGTACAGAGAACTCGACACCACAGCTGTTCCCGGCAAAAACAAGTGCCAAGAATGACCATTGCAAAGACTGACTAATGCTAAGACTGGGTTATGTTAAGACTGGCTAAGGGTAAGACTGGCTAATGTTAAGACTGGCTAATGCTAAGGCTGAGTTATGTTAAGACTGACTAATTCTAAGACTGGCTTATGTTAAGACTGACAAATGATAAGACTGGCTAATGTTAAGACTGCCTAATGCTAAGGCTGAGTTATGTTAAGACTGACTACTTCTAAGACTGGCTTATGTTAAGACTGACAAATGATAAGACAGGCTAATGTTAAGACTGGCTTATGTTAAGACTGACTATGATAAGACTGGCTAATGTTAAGACTGGCTAATGTCAAGACTGAGTTATGTTAAGACTGACTAATGATAAGACTGGCTAATGTTAACGTTAAGACTGGTTTATGTTAAGACTTACTGATGCTAAGACTGGCTAATGCAAAGACTGACTTATGCTAAGACTGACTAATGCTAAGACTGGCTAATACTCGTGTACTTCCCTGTGATTCATTATAGCCAGAGACCCATCAAATCCATTGCGTCATATTTTTTACTAAAAAAATTGGCAGAAATGTGAGATAGGTTTGATGTTCAAGTGGAATGAAACGAAGAGAGGACAGTTCAATGATAATCTATTTATGATGTCCTCTGACGACGCAGAAATTATTTTAAAAAAATGAAATTGTGATGAAGCAGCTATGAAATGCAAAACTATGGGACAGTGCCAATAATAATAATAATAATGCAATTTCTAATCAGAGCACAATATGTATATTATATTTTGATACGGGGGGGGGGGGGGAGGGGGGTACCTCACACACTGTTGACCCACAGGCACCCCCTGACCCTGTGGGGTTTTCATTGTAAAGGGATAATTAAAAAATAAATTTTTTATATATTTGTAGGGTTTATATTTACTTATTGATTAAGTAAGAATGCCCTCAAATGGCGTTATGATTTAAATGGTAACGCAGACTCCCTTTCATGGTCAAGCGACAAAAGTTTGCGATGAGAAATGAGGAAGTGCATTGACCGGTTTTGATGCTGACCGTGCCTTCATCACAATATGCACGTGTTTTTTTTATTTCAATTGTGTTTTTTATATACTGATCATGATGTATCGCTAGGATGTAGCCGATCCGAAATCCTTTGACACTGCAGTGATTTCTGTCATTTTCTAGAAGATAATTTGCCCCGAGATGCCTGTACAGAGCAAAAGTTGCCTCTGCCTCAAGGAAGAGAAATTTATGTGAAAAATATGCTCAAGTTTTTTTCAGTTCGGAAGTCTGTTTAGTGAACTTCGTGGACAAATAATCATTTCGTTTGACGTAAAAGGCTTTGAAGACGTAAAAATTACTTTTGTTGCTCATCTTATAAGCAGACAGCATAACAATACATTTAAGGTGACTGATAGTAAAAGGACCAAAGTCATAGAAACANCTTCAAAATCTTACGAGCGCTCACTCCAGGTAGATATTCTCTCGCTGCATCCGACTGAACAAATACCGGTTTTCCTCCAACCGCCCACATACTCTCAAATTTTTCTTTCTTTCCTCTGGAAATTGATTTAAACACGAACTTTTCTCTTCCCCATAGTGTACTCGACTTTTTCACTGCTAATGTAAGACTAATGACCTATCACCGCACACGTAATCGGCTTATAACTCATTAACTATGCTCCGCCCCCCTCATGGCAACGGCCCTTAGCAACAGAGTTGTCAGCCTGACTGGGGCGCGTGCCGGTTGAAATACTCATCAAAAGACACATTTTGCGGTGCCAATTCAAAATAATTATTACATCCAACGTTAGATACTTTTATGATTAATAGAAACACACAAAAAACTCAAAAACATGATTTTAAGCGTAGTTAACCCTATCAGTCACCTTAACGATGTCTAGCTTTTCTACGTTTGATTGAAGTACAAAGAACGGTGTGATATCATCTTCACGTGTAATGTTAAGCTAGAGTAAGTTTTATAAAGAAATTACTATTAGCAGAGCTAGTTTTCGTTCCTAGGACCTCGGGGTTATGGGCCCCGCACGCTTCCACTGAGCCACTCTGCTCACACTTAACACATAAGCACTATCCGTCTAACGGTTGCGCAGCACAAAAGATGTGTTGTGACGACTTTGCCTAAGTTACAAATGTATTCACACCATAATTTGGACTCTTTACTTTAAAATTATACTTGGTTATCAGTACAGACTTCTTTAATGCCGCAGTATATGAGGAAATATCACATGCTAGCGACAACGTTAAGGGTTTGAAATTAGCTATGAATTATAAATTATTAAAATAACATTCAAATCTTTCTGACAATAGTTATTGTTACAATTTACTCCTTTATCTAAAAAAAATGACGTTTAAATTCCAGGATCTAAATGCAACTTTACATGACTCGATTTTTCCCATTCATTTCTTCACACTTATATCGATCTCGCATTGATTAATTAAATAGATAACAATGACGACCTCTGTAAAACCCCGTGAAACCAACATATCGATGTCAACCAGTATTTAACCAAAATCAAGTCCTGATCTACTTATTCCTGGTCCTTATGAATCTTTATAATCCTGATCTGGACAGGTTTGAAGACGTTAAACTACACTGTACCTGACTTTGTCTGCAGTAAGTGTAACACTATTTAACGATATATAACTTTTCTACGTTTGATTTGAAGTAAAAGAATAAACGATGTGAAATTATTTTCAAAAGATTTTAATGATAAGCTACCATAAGTTAAAAAAAGCAAACATTTTTGAGTAGCAGAGCTAGGTTTCGATCCTAGGACCTCGGGGTTATGGGCCGCTTCCACTGCGCCACTCTGCTCCCGATAACAGCAATTATGCTGCCTGTATAACGGATGACCAGCACAAAAGATGTGTTTGTCACGACTTTGCCAATGATATATATCTTCCATAATTTGAACTTATTACTTTAAAATTATACTTGGGTTTCAATACATACCCCTCTAATGTCGTCACATATGAGAAAACATCATAATATTTTATGATAGCGACAACATTAGGAGAGTGCAACTAGCTATTTTTTCTAAATTAATAAAATAACATTTAAATCTCTCTGTTACAAATTAATACATGTAGTTATTGTCACTATGTACTGGTATCTGAAAAGCGTTGTATATTTTCAAATATACATATACATGCAACTTAATATGATTTACTTTGACTCACTTCCACGATCCATTCTTCACACAAATATTGATCGCCTCATTGAAAAAAAAACATAAAAACAATGATGGCCTCTATAAAACCCTTTGATGGCAAAATTTCTGTGTCGACCCGTATATAACAAAAGTCAAGTCAATTCACAATCTTATTTAAAGCTAAAGGTTTAGTAACTTATGGACAGATGTCTTTATTCCTGGTCTTTGTGGGTCTTGAAACGATCTAACATCCTTGATAAGTGTGCAACATAAGCAGTGTGTTACGCATGTGGCATTATAGGGTGCCGTAGCAGGGAAAACTCCAAGCCAATGTGCAAAGTTCAAATCCGTTTTTTCACATACATCAGATTGTGGATATAGACGATCTTATACATGATACTGTGCTTTTTTCCTCTTCTTTTGGGGAGGCCCGAAGGCTGGATAAACAATGATGCGCTGGAAAGGGGAACACGCCCTGTAACAGAGACGCCAAGATGTAACAGATGTCTGTTAAAAATTCATCTGTGACCTTATTTGGCATATTGAACGTCGCGTGGGTTATAACTTACAACTAACACATTTCTATGGTCTTTGCAGTGGAGAGACGCCAGTCCATATATTCTTCAGATTTCCGAGGGTGTACAGTGTATGAGATGTTCAGGTAGGTGGTTCATTTTCAAATCAGTTCTGTCCTTTTTATCCACGCGTTCATTGAAGAGTGATAGACTTAAGCTAAATTGAATCAACTTTATCAGTGGACTTCAAACAGAAGTTCATTGCACATAACAGAAAAATAGATTGGTATTAAAGAAGAAGGGGGCGATTTATTTGAGTTCGAATAAGTTATTTTTTATTGTTTAGCATGTACAATTTAGTCTACAATTTAGATTTGCCAAATTAAAAAAAAATGAATAAGTCTTTTAAAAATCGAAATTTGAGACCACGCACAGAAAGATATTGCAATTTTAAAAATTTTGTTTTTCAAAAACCTTCCTGCAGTATATACTGAACGCCCTCATTTTACTGTCAAAATTTTGGTGTCTGACCCTATCAATGCGGTTTGACTTCTCACCCTCCCCGTCACCACATATAGCACAGTTAAGATCCAGGGATGCACACACTTATGTACTTGGACTCAGGCGAAGGCAAAAAGTGGTCTTTAAAACGTTGGCTTACAGGACATTATTTTAGTCCATGTATAGTAACGCCGGTCAGTAAAAACTAGATTTTAGACCTTGTTGAAGCCACAATGGAATGCAGATTGTAACAATAGTAGAAATAATAATAATAATAATAATAATAATAATAATAGCATATATTTAACCAGGGTACAATTTGTATATTATTGATAATCGGCTTCCTGTTTTAATAAGAGCTTTTACTCACAGGCGCCCCCTGATCCTGTGGGGTTTTAATTGTAAATATGTTATTAAGAAATATAAACTTTATATTTTGTGGGTGTATTTAATAATTGATAAAGTGAGAATGCCCTCAACGGGCGTTTAGATTTAAATGTAAATTCCTTTTCATGGTCTAGCTACAAAAGAACAAGGAAGTGAATCGGTTTTGGTTCTGACCTTGCCTTCACCACTATATCGTTTTCTTTAATTGTCTTTTTTTTATACGTACCATGATAGATCACTTGGATGTAGCCTAGCCGATCCAAATTTCTTCGACAATGCAGTGGTTTTTGTGATTTTCTAGGGAATAATTTGCCCGAGATGCCTTTATTTATAGAGCAAAAAGTGCTTCGCCTCAAGAAAGAGAAATTTATGGGGAAAATATGTTGAAGTTCCTTCATTGAGGAAGTGAACTTTGTGGACAAATAAGTATAGTCTTCTGTCTCTTCTGAATCTCTCTTTCTCCTTCTTTCTTTCTCTGTGCGTGTGTGTATGCACGTTTGCGTGTATGTGTGTGTGTGTGTGTTAGAGAGAGCAAGAGAGAGAAAGGGGGGGATGGTCCAAAGGGACTTAAAAAAGTATCATAATTTTGTACAAGGGATAATGTTGAAAGGGAAAGATCTTCAGTTTGACAGGCCTAGGATGGCAAACCATGCAGTGCTGTCTGTTGTGTATTTTGACAGTTGGAAAATTGAGTACTTAGCGTATAATTTCTTAGATTACACTTATCAAACACACTCTACAAAGTGCATGCGAGTGCTGTAATCAATGCTGTGTCCATGGGGCGCAAGGGGGGGGGGGCAGAGAGAGCACCTGCCCCACTTTTAAATCCTGTGCCTCTTACCCCCTCCCCTCCCCCACCCCCACCCCCCACTTTATCACCCCTGACCCGGCACTTGTAAGTCAGCAGTATGTAATATGTTTTATACTATTTTCATAAAACAGATTAATGCATTGATTGTGTTTTTGGTCAAATAGTACAATCTTTAAGACACCATTTCCATAGATTAGATCGGCCTACTTTAGATCGACCTAACTCCCTGGGGGTTCACGCTAAATAGCTGTCAGCCGGGCGGACACGAAAGTTAATTATCCCCTTACAGCTTGTAGTAGGCGGGACGCACATTTAAGTCGGATTATCTGAAAGTAATCTAGTGAGGTTCCCCGCGGGGATAGATCGATCTAAAATCTATGGGAATAGAGCCTAAGACACCATTCCCACAGATTTTAGATCGATCTATCCCTGTGGGGAGTCTCACTAGATTACTGTCAGATTAGCGGCTTAAGCGTCTGTCCCGCCTACTAAAAGCTGTAATTGGGTAATTAACTGTCGTGCGCGCTCGGTTGACTGCAATTTAGGGTGAACCCCCAGGGAGTTAATCGATCCTGATGGATCGATCTAAATCTCTGGGAATGACCCTTTGGCAAAGGATATCTTTACAATATTTGGCAAAGGTGTACCCTAGGTTCTAGATTCCGGTATTGCCAGCTCGATCTTGATTTCATATATAACCCATATCAACAATACTAGTAAAAGCGACTCCATCACAAGGTATATATTTAACAAGCTAGCTTTTACGTTGCTCTGACACTCAGGGTACAAAGGTGACAAAACTGAAAGAAATTACCTCACTTCGCTAGGTAGATAGGCCTATAATATAGGTCTAGTGGATAATAAGGCCAGTTTACTATATGTAGGACACAGGATGGTAAATGTGTTGGTTTTGTCTTTTATCGCTTGCTATGCTGTACGCGTGTGTGTGTGTGTATGTGTGTGCGAGCGCGCGCGTGTCATTTCAATATTCTCAAATATAACAAGCTACTATGTTTAAAATGCAATACACCTAGCGAAACAAACGGTTATCCAGTAGAGTTGGCCACCGTTTATCAGTTCACTATAATTCTGAATGAACCTTCGGATTGTTGCTACGGCCCCAGTTAGAACGCCATTCGGGTTGTGTTAGGAGAGCTGGCGGAAATTGAAAGGGCTAATTATAATCACATTAGCGCAAGTAACATAGTAACAATTTTTTTTTTTTTTTTTTTTTTTTGGTCACCACATGTCAGATGAAGGAACTCTTGTAGCTTATGTTTTGTATTAAACCCTAGGCTGAATTTTTGGGATGTCGCAAAATACCAAAACTACATGTAATAGGCAGGGCCTATTTATCGATCTGCAAGTACCTGTCTACGTCGGGACTTTACAATTTAATTATTTATAAACGCTATCTTACAAAAAAATTGTCGATTTAACTATTGTCAAAGCCTATTTTCGTATATTTTACAACAACGCCGTTGGTTGAAAAAGGAACAAGATGTAGAGACAATATTCCTGTCGGTATTTCTGACTAGTAGGCCTACAACCCAAGCAGTATTCGGACGAGACGGCACTTCCGTGTTCTGTAGCCTACACTTGACAGAGATATATACTCACTGACAGAGGTAGAAAAGCTCGTAATGTAGGACACCTTACACAAGAAGATAGATTGAACTCAAAAACCGAAAGTGCGTTTTATTTAGTATTACAATTTTTGAGAAATGGCGGCAAGTTCCAGAGTAGAGCCATACAAGTATGACGTTTGCCTGTTGGGTCATGATGGTAGAAGTACAAGTAAAAACTTTGCGTATGCGCTTGCTGACTATTTGAAAACAGAATGTAACCTAAAAGTATTCCTCAACCTCGATGACGTTTTGCCTGGGCAAAGTGTTTTCTCAGTTATTGATGCTTTCGAAAACTCCAAGTTTATTGTACCAGTCATGTGCCGAGCTTTCATCGAAGACTGCTGGAACAATTATACTGCTCAAAACGCCTTTCTAGATCGGCTGAAAACTGATAGGTTTATACCTCTTTATGTCCTTGATGTTAGCAAACAAGATATTAACAACATACAGGAGTTTAAAAAATTTAACGTAACTACAGGTCTTCCCTTCGGAGATGCCGTCCTTCCTAAAGACAACCCAGAAGCACTGGATAAGCTGCGGAGAGCGCTGAATCACTAATCACTATTTTTAAACGCTGTCTAATTTTAACTATCATCAAAGCCAATGGGTCGTATATTTTACAAAAACATCGTTGGTTGAAAAAGTAACAAGATGAAGAGACAACGATTCCTGTCGGTTTTTCTGACTAGTAGGCCCTACAACCCAAGCTGTATTCGGACGCGATGGCACTTCCGTGTTCTCTATACTTGACAGAGATATATACTCACTGACAAAGGTCGAAAAGCTCGTAATTAGGACACCTTACACTAGAAGATAGACTGAACTTCCAAACCGAAAGTACGTTTTTTTAGTATTAGGCCCTACAATTTTTGAGAAATGGCGGCAAGTTCCAGAGTAGAGCCATACAAGTATGACGTTTGCCTGTTGGGCCATGATGGTAGAAGTACAAGTAAAAACTTTGCGTATGCGCTTGCTGACTATTTGAAAACAGAATGTAACCTAAAAGTATTCCTTGACCTCAGAGACGTTTTGCCCGGGCAAAGTGTTTTCACTGTTATTGATGCTTTCGAAATGTCAAAGTTTATTGTACCAGTCATGTGCCGAGCTTTCATCGAAGACTGCTGGAACAATTATACTGCTCGAAACGCCTTTCTAGATCGGCTGAAAACTGATAGGTTTATACCTCTTTATGTCCTTGATGTTAGCAAAGAAGATATTAACAATATAAAGGAGATTAAAAAATATAACGTTACAACAGGTCTTCCCTTTGGAGACGCCGCCCTTCCTAACGAGAACCCAGAAGCACTGGATAAACTGCGGAGAGCGCTGACTGCGGGTATTTCACAGCCGGAACAAGGTCGGTGTCATACTGTAGCCGAAGTAGAGACATATAGGCCTTCTCTTATTACTCTCTCTCTTTCTCTTTCTCTCTCTCTCTCTGTCTCTCTCTTCACAACTGGGTGAATAAATAAATAATTAGGGTTAAATACAAAATAGATCTATTACTCAGATCACTGCTAATAGTTGTGATCGCGAAAATCTGGGACTGCAGAAGAGTTGCTTAGCGAGAAGAGGCTATAATATTACTCCTACTACTACAACTACTATTAATAATAATGTTCATTTTCTAAACAGTGGTTGGATTTACAATAACATAAATTGTTTTAACAATAATTATTATAATATAACTATTGTTAATGTATAGCTAGTATGTAGCCTAAATGTACTTTTTAAAAATCACTGAATGAGAATAAGATTAATAAAATTGGTTGGGTTGGGTTTGTTTTATTCACATTTATTCTTGAGTTACAGTTTGAAAATCTGAGACGCAAGGGGATTTTTCTTGACACAGGTGCATTGTTTGTAACAAGCACAAGCAAGGGGCTTTTTTGTTATCATGTCAAATAGGGAGTTTCACTCAGTCATAGACAACCCCCTTTATAATAATGTTTTCCGTTAAAATTTTAACCCTCTAGTGTTGATATCAGAATACCTTGCAACGTCAAAATGATAAATTTTAACAAATTTAAATGAGCATGATTTTTTTAAAGACCAACGTTTCATTTTGTCGGGAAAAGTAACCGATTATGTTCCCTTCTTTATCAATATATAATGAATCTGTACCAACATTCAAAATTAGTCGATTGCTTATTATTATTATTATTATTATTCCCCTTTTATAATAATTTTTTAACAATCTCATCATTACCAAAAAACCTCTGACCCATAATAGTCTTCTAAGAGCTATGGAGGTCAGGTAGTCCGATGACAAACATGACAAGAATTATTTTAATAACCACCGCACACTGTCAATACAGGGGGTTTCAAATGACTCTTGGGCGGAGTTTTGTCACCTATTTGTTGGTACGTTGTTGAGGAAACTATCTGTGGGACTATCTTGTTTTCTTTTAATCTTTTCTGTTTTTCTTTCTTTCTTTTTTTGTAATAAAATTCAGAATGTTAACTGAATTTGGCCTCTCACTTATTGTTAATGTATTTACAGATGACAGGAATAACGGAGGACAAGGCGATGTAAGCAACGAAGAAACTATAAGTGAACCACAGGAAGAGACAGCTCCGCCATGTGACGTCAATTCTCCACGCGATGACACCACGTATGTTAACATATAACTAGTATGTTAATGTATAACTAGTCCGCGGACCAAATATTATGGTGCGACTTTTAAAAGCGAGATTTAACTGCTCTGCCCCTACTGGGACAGCGCGTGTGGGAACCGGGAATCCTTAACCAAGTGCGCCCTATATTTGATCCGGGGACTAGTTATTCTGCAGATCAGCTGGTTGTGAACACGGCCTTAATTTTATTTATTTATTTATTTATTTATTTATTTATTTATTTATTTATTTTGTCTTGGTTCACGCATGTATTGTACTCCCCTCCGATGGAAGGGTTAATCACTTTAATTGAGAGCTGAATGAGGTGTAAATTGGATCATAATTATATAAGGAATAATTTGATTATCAAAGTCATACAGATATAGGCAGATACAGAGGGAGTTCCCCCTTTCTTCCTGTTTCATTTTGTCAATTTTCAATTAAAAAATTTATTTCTCTAAACAAAGTGGCTTTTCTAACAGAATGGGTTGTATAGTGACGTGAGATTTTATTTCACTTAAATGGATAATAACTCTTCATATGATATCTATATTTCAAAATAAAAACATTGTGAACAACTCATAGAAATATAATATATTCTGTTTTACCACAAAAACGGCAGTTATAGCTATTATTTTGATATCTGAGCTTGTCTTCAGATCACGTGACCTCCATTGATGACTGTACTCTGTTATAATCTCTTAAGAGATTTTAACAAAAAACCAAACTTTTTAGGAAAAAAAACCAGGGACTAGCTTTGAATGTAAAAATGGATTCATTAACCATTGGTAAGTATGGGAAAATCGTTGTTTACTCCAGGAAAATTCATATTTTGGCCAAAACGAAGAGTTATTATCCCTTTAAAAACTAATGAGAAATGCCAAATTTTAGCTTTTTCGACCCCTCCCATTTATTAAATAAGAGAGAGAGAGAGAGGACTAGGAAGGAATTGATAAAATAGTTGTTATTTCAGCTTATTTCAAGTTTAAATTATTATCATTTTCTATATTTTTTCAGGGGTGACCAACCTTCCCCTCTTCTCCAGAGACAGTCTGGCCGCGTGGAATGCCAACAAGAGGTATATAGATGTGCTTTTATGAACAATAGTTAATTCAGGTTTAATTACGTGATATTCTACGCCGAATATTAAAGTTGCACGACAAATTTGTGAGCTGGTTTTTTTTAACGTTTTGGTTAAATTGCATTTTCTCACATTGTTTGTTTTTCATATTTGTTTTGCTCTTCTTCTGATATGAGTTCCAAATATGTGTAGCAACCAAATACACTTGAATAACAGATGTCGTCATTTCAATATTTACATTCTAAAATATACTATTGTAATATATATATATATATATATATATATATATATATATATATATATATATATATATATATATATTAAATAATTTGATTATTCCTTTCAAAACAAGGGAATGGAGACACAGGATGGAACATGTCAGACTGGAGACGAAGGCCCAGATGGACCACACTTCAGCGACGAAACTGTGGAAGGACAACCTCAACCAGGTTCTAGTTCTCTCGGTGGCAATGGCCTCCCGAGTTAGGACTCCCCACCACCACCACCACCACCACCACTAGCGCCACCACCACCTACGACACCACCACCACCACCACCACCACTAGCGCCACCACCACCTACGACACCACCACCACCACCACCACCAGCACCAACACCACTAGCGCTTGTTGACACAAGTCACGTCCGTGACTCCGGATTTGCGGACGCTCCTGAAGACCGCGGTCCGCCCTCGCCCCCTGCGGCCTGGTACAGCCCCGTCTCGCCTATGCCTCAAACACAGTCGGAAGTTTTTCAAGGCCCAAACCGTGAAGACAGGGATTGCGAAGCCATGGGCGAAGAGACGGCCGAAGAGGGACAGGAGCAAGAGAATGCTGTGGAGGATGCAAGCGGCGAGAATTCTGTGCAAGGTTGGATGGGTTCATTGTTCTCTTTTCTAAGAGATGTTGCCCCAGTTCTCTGGACCTGTATATTGCATACAGAGAACTCGACACCACAGCTGTTCCCGGCAAAAACAAGTGCCAAGAATGACCATTGCAAAGACTGACTAATGCTAAGACTGGGTTATGTTAAGACTGGCTAAGGGTAAGACTGGCTAATGTTAAGACTGGCTAATGCTAAGGCTGAGTTATGTTTAAGACTGACTAATTCTAAGACTGGCTTATGTTAAGACTGACAAATGATAAGACTGGCTAATGTTAAGACTGGCTAAGGGTAAGACTGGCTAATGTTAAGACTGACTAATTCTAAGGCTGAGTTATGTTTAAGACTGACTAATGCTAAGACTGGCTAATGCAAAGACTGACTTATGCTAAGACTGGCTAATGTTAAGACTGGCTTATGTTAAGACTGACTAATGCTAAGACTGGCTAATACTCGTGTTCGTCCCTGTGATTCATTATAGCCAGAGACCCATCAAATCTATTGCGTCATGTTTTTTACTAAAAAAAAATTGGCAGAAATGTGAGATAGGTTTGATGTCCAAGTCGAATGAAACGAAGAGAGGACAGTTCAATGATAATCTATTTATGATGTCCTCTGACGGCGCAGAAATTATTAAAAAACGAAATTGTGATGAAGCAGCTATGAAATGCAAAACTGTCAGACAGTGACAATAATAATAATAATAATAATAATAATAATAATAATAATAGTGCAATTTCTAATCAGAGCACAATATGTATATTATATTTTGATACGGGGGGGAGGGGGGGTACCTCACACACTGTTGACCCACAGGCGCCCCCTGACCTTTGGGGTTTTCATTGTAAAGGGATAATTTTTTAAAAAATAAAAATTTTATATATTTGTAGGGTTTTATACTTATTTATTGGGTAAGAAAGCCCTCAAATGGCGTTTTGATTGAAATGGTAACGCAGACTCCCTTTCATAGTCTAGCGACAAAAGTTTGCAATGAGAAATAAGGAATTGAATTGACCGGTTTTGATGCGGACCGTGCCTTCACCACAATAGGTACATGTTTTTTTTATTTCAATTATGTTTTTTAAAATACTGATCATGATATATCACTAGGATGTAGCCGATCCGAAATCCTTTGACACTGCAGTGGTTTCTGTGATTTTCTAGAAGGTAATTTTCCCCTAGATGCCTGTATAGAGCAAAAGTTGCCTTTGCCTCAAGGAAGAGAAATTTATGTGTGAAAAATATGCTCAAGTTTTTTCAGGTCGGAAGTCTGTTTAGTGAACTTCGTGGACAAATAATCGTTTCGTTTGACGTAACAGGCTTTGAAGACGTGAAAGTTATTGCTGTTGCTCATCTTGTAAGCAGACAGCATAACAATACATTTAGCGATCTCTAGCTTTTCCAAGTTTGCTTGAAGTACAAAGAACGGTGTGATATCATCTTCAGGTTTTATGATAAGATAGCATAAGTTTATAAAAGAAATGACTACTAGCAGAGATAGGTTTCGATCCTAGGACCTCGGGGTTATGGGCCCCGCACGCTTCCACTGCGCCACTCTGCTCACCTTCGTATAATGTAAACACTGTCCGTATAACGGTTGCGCAGCACGAAAAATGTGTTTGATACGACTTTGCCTAAGATACACATGTATTCACACCATAATGTGGACTTCTTACTTTAAAATCATACCCGGTTATCAGCTCGGACCCCTTAAATGCTGTAGTATAAGAGGAAACATCACATGCTAGCGACAACGGAAGGGGTTTGAAATTAGCTATGAATTATAAATTACTAAAATAACATTAAAATCTTTCTGACAATAGTTATTGTTACAATGTACTCCTTTATCTAAAAAATGACGTTTAAATTCCAGGATCTAAATGCAACTTAACATGACTTGATTTGTCCCGTTCATTTCTTCACACTTATATCGATCTTGCATTGATTAATTAAATAGATAATAATGACGACCTCTGTAAAACTCCGTGAAACCAACATATCGATGTCAACCCGTATTTAACCAAAATCAAGTCCTGATCTACTTATTCCTGGTCTTTATGAATCTTTATAATCCTGATCTGGTCAGGTTTGAAGACGTTAAACTACACTGTACCTGACTTTGTCTGCAGTAAGCATAACACTATTTAACGATATATAACTTTTCTACGTTTGATTTGAAGTAAAAGAATAAACGGTGTGAAATTATTTTCAAAAGATTTTAATGATAAGCTACCATAAGTTAAAAAAAGCAAACAATTTGGAGTAGCAGAGCTAGGTTCCGATCCTAGGACCTCGGGGTTATGGGCCCCGCACGCTTCCACTGCGCCACTCTGCTCCCGTTAACAAAAGTTATGCTGCCTGTATAACGAATGACCAGCACAAAAGATGTGTTTGTCACGACTTTGCCAATGATATATATATTCCATAATTTGAACTTATTACTTTAAAATTATACTTGGGTTTCAATACAGACCCCTCTAATGTCGTCACATATGAGAAAACATCATATGATAGCGACAACATTAGGAGAGTGCAACTAGCTATTTTTTCTAAATTAATAAAATAACATTTAAATCTCTCTGTTACAAATTAATACATGTA
Organism: Lingula anatina; assembly: GCF_001039355.2. Next base: position 95,440 of record NW_019775530.1, read on the forward strand.
GTTATTGTCACTATGTACTGGTATCTGAAAAGCGTTGTATATTTTCAAATATACATATACATGCAACTTCATATGATTTACTTTGACTCACTTCCACGATCCATTCTTCACACAAATATTGATCGCCTCATTGAAAAAAAAACATAAAAACAATGATGGCCTCTATAAAACCCTTTGATAGCAAAATTTCTGTGTCGACCCGTATATAACAAAAGTCAAGTCAATTCACAATCTTATTTAAAGCTAAAGGTTTAGTAACTTAAGTTATGGACAGATGTCTTTATNTATAAAACCCTTTGATAGCAAAATTTCTGTGTCGACCCGTATATAACAAAAGTCAAGTCAATTCACAATCTGATTTAAAGCTAAAGGTTTAGTAACTTAAGTTATGGACAGATGTCTTTATTCCTGGTCTTTGTGGGTCCTGAAACGATCTCACATCCTTGATAAGTGTGCAACATAAGCAGTATGTTACACATGTGGCACTATAGGGTGCCCCAGCAGGGAAAACCCCCAAGCCAATGTGCAAAGTTTAAATGTGCCGTTTTTTCACATACTTCAGATTGTGGATATAGACGAGCTTATACATAATACTGTGCCTTTTTTCCTCTTCTTTTGGGGAGGCCCGAAGGCTGGATAAACAACGATGCGCTGGAAAGGGGAACACACCCTGTAACAGAGAGATACCAAGATGTAACAGAAGTCTGTTAAAAATTCATCTGTGACCTTGTTTGGCATATTTAACGTCGCGTGGGTTATAACATCAAGTAACACATTCATACAGTCTTTGGCAGTGGAGACACGCACCAATCCATATATTCTTTAGCTTTCCGAGGGTGAACAGTGTACGAGATGATCAGGTAGGTGGGTCGTTTTTATCAAAATTTTGTCCTTCATCCACACAGGGAACTATATCAGATATAATTTCCTGATCCACATGTCCATGAAAGAGTGACGGATTTAAAGCTGAATGAAATCAACTCTACTTGTGGGCTACACAGAGAAGTTCTTTGCTCTGTACAGAAAAATAGATTTGGTTTAAAGGAAAAGGATGCTATTTACTTGAGCATTTTATCATTTAGCCCTACAATTTAGTCGTACAATTTAAATTTGCCTAATTAAGAACTTTTAAAGGTATAAATCGTAAAAAATTCGTAATTTGAGACCACGCTCTGAAAGGTATTGAAATTTAGACATTTTTGTTTTAAGTAGGCCTACTATAAGAAGCAGTATATTAAAGTTAACCTACTTGACGCCCTCATTTAACTGTACCTTCTACCAGGGCGAGTGATAGATTTTTTAAAGATATTCACAGATATGTCTCTAGCTAGATAGATGGTCATTTAAAGAGTTGAGCTTTAAATGACCATCTATCTAGCTAGCGACATATCTGTGAATATCTGTAAAAAATCTATCACTCGCCCTGGTAGAGGGTAATTTAACTGTCAAGAATTTCGTGCCTGTCCATATCAAGCTAATTTGACTTCTCACCGACCCAGTTACCACATATACACCAGTAACCAGTTATCAGTTAAAATGTAAGAATACACATGAATATGTACCCACTCGGCCGAATTCAAGCGAAGACAGAAAGTGGTTTTTAATCGTCGGCTTATACAGGACATTTTTTTTAGTTTAAAACTGTACCTTATTTACGATCTGTAAATACTAGTAAACATAATGTACAAAAATGTATATGAGGAAAAAATAGGCCATGTTACTGGGTCCAGAAACCGGCACGCGTATCTATTTGTTTTAATTAAAATCATTTCATAAGTTAACATTCTGAGATTTTTGAAATGAACATCGCACAAACATTTATTTAATACGTGCACCCTCATGCATATTTCAAATTCAGGTCATCCCAATACAGTAAACATTTCCATGAAGAAACCTGCATTTGACTGATTTCATCTCTTCCAGAAACCACCATCATATATCTTAACGTAACAACGATGACATTGAAGGACAAAAACATTTTGAATATTTTCAGCATCGTTGTAATATTTCTCTGCGCCCTCGCGTACCCGCTACACGTGGACGGCCGCAGGGGATATTCAGCTCACCAAGCGCCCTGGTTCCTCACACGCCATCTTAGCGGTGCCAGACGCAGTGGTCAGTGTAATGCTCGGCTGCCTGACCCCGGGATGTACCGACACATCTTCTTATTCGCTCTGGACGGAATATGGACGGGGTTAGAAAGAAACGCCACCAGGTTTCTTCAGCATCATTGTTGTGCAGGAAGGAAAGAGTGAGTATTTCTTGTCTAACTATATATTCGATAGAGTGACTTTGTGGAAAGAATTGGTACATAGTGACGAAGATGTCCCTATTGTACAGTACCGTGCCATCCTTCCCACATCTGTGAGGTGCAGTACTGTTGAAAGATTTCCCAATGGAAAAAAATCCAACGAGGTTGTCGGCAGAAGAAGTGCGAGAATTCGCGTGAGGTGGGTCCAACTTTGTGGCGATTAGGGTAAAACTCTATGCGCCATGAATGTCGTCTTACAAAGCAATATATAAATCACTTAAACATGAACGCGTTCACAACCAATTAATCCGCGGACTACGTGTTACTAGTCCGCGAATCAAATATGGCCGACCAATTTGAAAGTTTGCCGCGTGATCCCCTATAGACACTGAACAGATTCCCCGCAGCAATTACGTCTAGTATTGTTGTGTTGTGGTATAGTGTCATCATGCTGTTTATACACATTATACAGGAATTGGTTTAGGATCAATGACCCTTCGGACCAATTGATCCACTGAGTTTCGAAAGACAACTGCTAAGGAAACTCTGTATTCTGGTTTTTACGTTTTTTCAGCAATCAAAGTGTGATAGACTTTGGACGAGGAGCAGTACAGTATTTCAGTGACTACTTTGGAATAGATATGTCCGCCGTGGCGGACGCTGATATAATCGATGGAAACGTTCCACTAGCGGGCGGGAAGATGTTCTTTCACCCCTTCTACATCAACCCTATAACGAAGTACAGGCTTATTATAGGTAGGCAGAATTTTTGCTTTCTTGTCATTTTCAGAGTGTGTTGAAAAATCAATAATGTCATAACCAGCATGCGGTGTCATCAGAAAAAGCTGATTAACAGCGTTTTCTTGGAAGAAGGGAAATTATTCAGCACCCTAAAACTCTGGGCGTCGGAAGGTACATGGTGAGTGGAGAAGAATCAGCGTCAGCGCCCTGACAATAAGGGTTATCGTAATAGATTGTATAATCAATGTTATTTCTCTTTTGGTGTGTGTGTGTGTGTGTGTGTGTGTCGGACCTGCGTTTTGCTAGACTGGTTTTGATGACTACTTGTTCTGTGTATAAACTAAAACTTCTAAGCTTGTTTTTAAGATTTGTCTTTTACGGATGATGAGCGTCGCGGCAGTCACAACACTGAAGGCCTATATTCCTAGCAACAATAGTCGAGACACTTTACATCTTACAGTATCCTCCATAAAGCCTTCATTTAGAACTAATTGTCAGCATAAAAAAATTAATCACCCAAAATATTAACATTGGGTCCTTTGTTCCATTTTAGAGTCGGGACCACGTGGCTCTTTTTCGTACCGCAACGTGCCCGTCTCGGACGCGGGCTGGGTGATAGAGGTGACTGACACCGTTCAGGTTACCGGGACTGGGTTTTCTGGGACGCTTGACCGAACCAAAACACTTTTCTATGGGGAATACATGGCCCAGGTGGGTAAGATCTTTACAGTAAAAGAATTGTAACTCTCTCTCTCTCTCTCTCTCTCTCTCTCTCTCTCTATATATATATATATATATATATATATATATATATATATATATATATATATATATATGGTGGCTGTGTGAGTTGTACCTGTGCAGGGTCCATAAAAATCGACCTATTTTATTCTCCATCTCAATTAAAAAAAGATCGATTTTTATGGACCACTCTGTAAATGTTTACATTTCAAATCTGGAATACAGCATTGAGGTTTTTATAAAATATTTATATTTTAAATGTATGTCAAGGTAATATATGTATTTCAATCTCAATAAATATGGCGCATAAGGAATGTGACAAGAGGAATGTGTAGTCAGGTGTCCCGATCAATTGATTACCTGGCCCGTAACATAATGTTGTATGTGGGGATATCTTAGAGCAGTACTCTTTCGAATGGTATTAGTATGACTGTGAAAAGAATATTTTCCCCTAAACATCATCTAATGCTTGCAAAAATAGGACAAAAAGCGGGGTTACATTTTGGGAAAAAATTCAATTTAAAATGTCAACTCTCAATTTAAAGGGAAAATGTGATTCATTAATATTTAACATATTGTAAATACATGTATATCAAACCTTTATTTTTAATAATTTTAACAGATTTGTTCACATGGAATGTTGTTTGGACTGAATCATTGTGTTGTGAGGGGCAATGTGTCCCACATTACATTACTATTACAAAATACTGCAGTGTGGTAGTTGGGAAGTCACCGTCTCAACCACTGCACATTCTAGTTTCCACTTTTCATGCACCTTCGCAAACAGCATTCATTGGTATCGTTTTCAAATATAAAAAAAGACAGTAAACATAGCATTTTAGAAAAAAATAGAAAAGGAAATTTTGCTCTGATTATTTGTAAAACCTAAAAATTACAAGAGAAAACAATGCAATGTTGATTTGAAGATAAACCTCTGTATGTTAATAAAATTGTTTCATAGAAATAACTGGTTGTTGATATTATCATTTCAGACACACCTAGAGAACCCCAGGGGTACAACACTATTATTCCAATACAGAAATGTGATGCCGTCCGTATTTGCCGACGGGCGCGTGTACTTGTTTAACAATATGTTAGTGCATACCAAGTTCGGCCAAGGACAGTCACACGGCATTATCAACATAGACACGACAACAGGCGTGATGAACGGCAGAGAGACTCTCACTTTTCCCGCTAGAGCATGATTTTCTGTGATTAGAGAACACGCATATGGCTAAAATTACCATACTGAGAAGATTTGATCAACCTATCTATGACCCCATTCAGAGCAGAGAAATAACGGATTAAATATGGCCGACCCACTGGAATGCTTGTTGCGTAATGCCCGCAGGAAATCTATTCAGTGTTTAATCCTGAAAAACCGCAAGCTTTTAAGTGTATAGTGTATAGTATTGCAATTTAATGGTCATCTTAAAGTTTAATGATAAGCTACCATACATTTTTAAAAAGTTTTAAAAAATTTATGGGGCTAATTAGCAGAGCTAGGTTTCGATCCTAGGACCTCGGGGTTATGGCCCCGCACGCTTCCACTGCGCCACTCTGCTGCCTGTAAAATATAAATCGCTATTAGCAAAAGGGTCGCGCAGCACAAAAGATGTGTTTGTGACGACTTTGCCAAAGATACACATGTATTCACTCCATAATTTGGACTTCTTACTTTAATATTATACTTGGTTATCAGTACAGACTTCTTTAATGCCGTAGTATATAATGAAACATTATATGCTAGCGACAACGTAAAGGGATTGAAATTAGCTATGAATTATAACTTAATAAAATAAGATTCAAATCTTTCTGACAATAGTTATTGTTAAAATGTACTCCTATATCCGAGAAATGATGTTTTTTTCCAGGATCTACATGGGACATTACATGATTTGATTTGTCCCACTTCCACGACTCATTTCTTCACACTAATATCGATCTTCTGATTGATTAATTAAATAAATAACAATGACGACCACTGTAAAACCCTGTGAAACCAACATATCGACGTCAACCCGTATATGACAAAAATCAAGTCAATTTACAATCTGATGTAAAGTTAAAGGTAAAGTTTTAGTAACTTATGTCCTGATGTCCCTATTCCTGGTCTTTCTGAATCTTTATAATCCTGATTTGGTCTGGTTTGAAGACGTTAAACTACATCGTAGCTCACGTAGCAGTAAGTATAAGGCTCCGTTCACATGAAAAATCTATTTTCTAAAATCTAAAAATCTATTTGCGGTATCTTGTGATCACGGTCTATGCACTGAACACCCTGCGGCGTAATTACTGGCAGCGCCGAGAATTAATTACAGCTTTGGATGTAACTGGCCCGCGCTGCCCGTAATTACGCCGTCGGGTATTCAGGGCACAGACCGTGATAACAAGATACCGCAAATAGATTTTTAAATTTTTAGAAAATACATTTTTCATGTGAACGCACCCTTACACTATTTAACGCTATATAGCTTTCCTACGTTTGATTTGAAATAACAGAAAATCAACTTAATATGATGTGACCCACCTCCACGTTTCATTCTCCACACAAATATTGATCGTCTCAGGGCGCATTCCCATAGATTTTAGATCGATCTATCCCCGTGGGGCGTCTCACTAGATTACTGTCAGATAATCCGGCTTAAATGTCCGTCCCGCCTACTACAAGCTGTAAGGGGGTAATTAACTTCCGTGCGCGTGACTGCAATTTAACATGAACCCCCAGGGAGTTAGGTCGATCTAGTAAGATTGATCTTAATCTCCGGAAATGCCCTCTCATTGAAAAAATAACATAAAACCAATGATGGCCTCTATAAACCACTGTGATAGCAATGTTTCTGTGTCGATCCGTATATAACAAAAGTCAAATCAATTCACAATTTTATTTAAAGGTAAAGGTTCGGTAACTTATGGATCGATGCCATTATTCCTGGTCTATGTGGATCTACACAATCATGAAATGACTTCACATCCTTGGTAAGCTGGCAACATAAGCAGCGCCATATGTTATGTAAATTATGTAATATGTATAATCCTACTCTTTTCCCAGCCAGCTGAGTGGTGACATTAATTTTATGAAAAAAATTCCCGCTACATAGTTGAGAAAGATGTAAAGAATTAGCCAGATACATATCTGTGAATTTTAAGTAAAAAATCAGTCTGTGACCCTGGTAGAGGGTATTATTATTATTATCCTCCGTTACAGCCACCGCCGTGAAAGTTGCCTTAGCAGGAAAAAAACCCAAGCCGAGATGCAAAATTTAAATGTACCCGTGTTTCTTTTATTCACATTTGTCAGATTGTGGATATAGACGGTCGCATACCTAATACTGTTCCTTTGTTCCTCTTCTTTTGGAGAGGCCCAAAGGCTGGATAAACAACGCAAGGGGAACACACCCTGTAACAGAGACACCAAGATGTAACAGAAGTCTGTTAAAAATTCATCTGTGACCATGTTTGGCATATTTAACGTCGCGTGGGTTATAACATCAAGTAACACATTCACACAGTCTTTGGCAGTGGAGAAACGCCAGTCCATATATTCTTCAGGTTTCCGAGAGTGTACAGTGTATGAGATGTTCAGGTAGGTGGTTTATTTTCAAATCAATTTTGTCCTTTTTATCCACTTGTTCACTGAAGAGTGATAGACTTAAGCTAAATGGAATCAACTTTATCAGTGGACTACAAACAGAAGTTCCTTGCACAGGACAAAAAAAAATAGATAGGTATTAAAGAAGAAGGGGGCGATTTATTTGAGTTCGAATAAATTGTTTTCATGGTTTAGCATCTACAATTTAGTTGCACAATTGAAAAGTATTGCAATTTAAAGGGATAATAAATCTTCCTATGAGGTCTATATTTCACAATACAAACATTGTGAATAACTCATAAAAATATAATATATTCTGTTTTACGACAAAAACAGAAGTTAAAGCTATTATTCTGATATCTGAGCTTGTCTTCAGACCACGTGACCTTCAAAGATGGCTACATTCTGTTATAATCTCTTAAGAACAGGGATTAACTTTCAATGTAAAAATGGATTCATTAACCATTGGTAAGTATGGGAAAATTGTTGTTTACTCCAGGAAAATTCTTTTTTTGGGGGGGGGGGCCAAAACGAAGAGTTATTATCCCTTTAATTTCTTTTATTATTATTACTATTTATTTATTATTATTATTATTTATTTTTTTTTTTTTTTTGCTTTTTAAATACCTTCCTGCTATATATATTTAACACCCTCATTTTACTGACAAAATTTTCGTGTCTGGCCCTATAAAGGCGATTTGACTTCTCACTCTACCCGTAACCACATATAGGCTAGTACAGTTAAGATGCACTTATGTACTCGGACTCGGGCGAAGGCAAAAAGTGCTCTTCAAAACGTTGTCTTACAGGACATTATTTTAGTTAATGTATAGTAACGCCGGTCTGTAAAAACTAGTGACCTACAGTGAATAAGTACATGAGAAAAAAACAGGCCAATGTTCAATTTTGGCTCCAGAATTCGGCACACAGATCTTTTTATTTTGATTTAAAATAATGTCATAAGTTAACATGCGTGGCTTACGAAAGTAATATTTTGAGAGTTCAAACATTTATTTAAGAAGTGCAACCCCATGCATATTTCAAATTCAGGTCGCCCAAATACAGTTACCATTTCCATGAAGATACCTGCATTTGACTGATTTCATCTCTTCCAGGAACCAGAAACCCTACCTTTAAATTTTGCAGTCAATCGCGATCATATATTATAACGTAACCACGATGATATTTAAGGACAAAAACGTTTTGAATACTTTCAGCGTCGTTGTAATATTCCTCTGCGCCCTCGCGTGTCCGCTACACGTGGACGGCCGCAGGGGATATTCCACTCACCAAGCACCCTGGTTCCTCACACGCCAGCTTAGCGGTGCCAGACGCAATGGTCAGTGTAATGCCCAGCTGCCTGACCCCGGGGTGTACCAACACATCTTCTTATTCGCTTTTGACGGAATATACACGGGGTTAGAAAGAAACGCCACCAGGTTTCTTCAGCATCATCGTTGTGCAGGGAGAAAAGAGTGAGTATTTCTTGTCTAACTGTTACTATATATTCGATAGAGTGACTTTGTGGAAAGAATTAGTACAAAGTGACGAAGATGTCCCTATTGTACAGTACTGTGCCATTCTTCCCACATCTGTGAGGTGTAGTACTGTTGAAAGATTTCCCGATGGAAAAAAATACAACCAGGCTGTCGGCAGAAAAATCCGAGAATTCGCGTGAGGTGGGTCTAAATTTGCGGCGATTAGGGTAAAACTCTATGCGCCAAGAATGTCGTCTTACAAAGCAATATATAAATCACTAAAACATGAGCGCGTTCACAACCAATTGATCCGCGGACTACGTGTTACTAGTCCGCGAATCAAATATGGCCGACCAATTTGATTGTTTACCGCGTGATCAATTGATCCACTGAGTTTCGAAAGACAACTGCTAAGGTAACTCTGTATTCTGATTTCACATTTTTTTCAGCAATCAAAGTGTGATAGACTTTGGACGAGGAGCAGTACAGTATTTCAGTGACTACTTTGGAATAGATATGTCCGCCGTGACGGACGCTGATATAATCGATGGAAACGTTCCACTAGCGGGCGGGAAGATGTTCTTTCACCCCTTCTACATCAACCCTATAACGAAGTACAGGCTCATTTTAGGTAGGCAGAATTTTTGCTTTTTTGTCATTTTCAGAGTGTGTTGAAAAATCATTAATGTCATAACCAGCATGCGGTGTCATCAGAAAAAGCTGATTTGAAGAAGGGAAAGTTATTCAGCACCCTAAAACTCTGGGCGTCGTAAGGTACATGGTGAGTGGAGAAGAATCAGCGTCAGCGCCCTGACAATAAGGGTTATCGTAATAGATTGTATAATCAATGTTATTTCTCTTTTGGTGTGTGTGTGTGTGTGTGTGTGTGTGTGTGTGGGTGGGTGGGTGGGTGGCGGACCTGCGTTTTGCTAGACTGGTTTTGATGACTTGTTCTGTGTATAAACTAAAATTTCTAAGCTTGTTTTTAAGATTTGTCTTTTACGGCTGATGAGCGTCGCGGCAGCCACAACACTGTAGGCCTATATTCCTAGCAACAATAGTCGAGGCACTTAACATCGTACAGTATCTTCCATAAAACTTTCATTCAGAACAAATTATCAATATAAAACATTAATCACCCAAAATATTAACATTGGGTCCTTTGTTACATTTTAGAGTCGGGACCACGTGGCTCTTTTTCGTACCGCAACGTGCCCGTCTCGGACGCCGGCTGGGTGATAGAGGTGACTGACACCGTCCAGGTTACCGGGACTGGGTTTTCTGGGACGCTTGACCAAACCAAAACACTTTTCTATGGGGAATACATGGTCCAGGTGGGTAAGATCTTTACAGTAAAAGAATTGTACCATATATATATATAGTGGCTGTGTGAGGGGTCCATAAAAATCGACCTATTTTATTCTCCATCTCAATCTTATAAAGGTCGATTTTTATGGACCACCCTGTAAATGTTTACATTTCAAATCTGGATTACAGCATTACGGTTTTTATAAAATATTTATATTTAAAATAAATGTCAAGGTAATATATGTATTTCAATCTCAATAAATATGGCGCATAAGGAATGTGACTAGAGGAATGTGCACGTGTAGTCAGGTGAGTCAGTCCCGATCAATTGATTACCTCGCCCGCAACATTATACTATATGTTGGGATATCTTAGAGCAGTACTCTTTGGCATGGTCTTAATATGACTGTGAATAGAATATTTTCCCCTAAACATCATCTAATGCTTGCAAAAATAGGACAAAAAGCGGGGTAACATTTTGGGAAAATATTCAATTTAGAATGTCAACTCTTAATTTAAAGGGAAAAATGTGATTCATTAAAATTTTAACATATTGTAAATACATGGATATCAGATCTCTATCTTTAATAATTATATTTTGTTTACATGGAATGTTGTTTGAACTGAATCATTGTGTTGTGAGGGGCAATGTGTCCCACATTACATTACTATTACAAAATACTACAGTGTGGTAGTTGGGAAGTCACCGTCTCAACCACTGCACATTCTAGTTTCCGCTTTTCATGCACCTTCGCAAACAACATTCATTGGCATCGTTTTCAAATATAAAAATAAAAGACAGTACACAAAGCATTTTAGAAAAAAAAAAAGGAAATTTTGCTTCGATTATTTGTAAAACCTATAAATTACAAGAGAAAAACATGCAATCTTGGTTTGAAGATAAACCTCTGTATGCTAATAACATTGTTTCATAGAAATAATTGGTTGTTGATATTATCATTTCAGACACACCTAGAGAACCCCAGGGGTACAACACTATTATTCCAATACAGAAGTGTGATGCCGTCCTTATTTGTCGACGGTCGCGTGTACTTGTATAACAATATGTTAGTGCATACCAAGTTCGGCCAAGGACAGTCTCACGGCATTATCAACATAGACACGACAACAGGCGCGACGAACGGCAGAGAGACACTCACTTTTCCCGCCAGAGCATGATTTTCTGTGATAAGAGAACACGCATTTGGCTAAAATTACCATACTGGGAAGATTTGATCAACCTATCTATGACCCCATTCAGAGCAGAGGAATAACGGATTAAATATGGCCGACCCACTGGAATGCTTGTTGCGTAATGCCCGCAGGAAATCTATTCAGTGTTTAATCCTGAAAAACCGCAAGCTTTTAAGTGTATAGTGTGTAGTATTGCAATTTAATGGCCATTTTAAAGTTTAATGATAAGCTACCATAAATTTTTTAAAATATTATGGGGCTAATTAGCAGAGCTAGGTTTCGATCCTAGGACCTCGGGGTTATGGGCCCCGCACGCTTCCACTGCGCCACTCTGCTGCCTGTAAAATATATATCGCTATTAGCAAAAGGGTCGCGCAGCACAAAAGATATGTTTGCGACGACTTTGCCAAAGATACACATGTATTCACTCCATAATTTGGACTTCTTACTTTAATATTATACTTGGTTATCAGTACAGACTTCTTTAATGCCGTAGTATATAATGAAACATTATATGCTAGCGACAACGTAAGGGGATTGAAATTAGCTATGAATTATAACTTAATAAAATAAGATTCAAATCTTTCTGACGTCCCTATTCCCTATTTCTGATGTCCCTATTCCTGGTCTTTCTGAATCTTTATAATTCTGATTTGGTCTGGTTTGCAGACGTTAAACTACATCGTAGCTCACTTTGTCAGCAGTAAGTATAAGGCTCCGTTCACATGAAAAATCTATTTTCTAAAATCTAAAAATCTATTTGCGGTATCTTGTGATCACGGTCTATGCCCTGAACACCCTGCGGCTTAATTACTGGCAGCGCCGAGAATTAATTACAGCTTTGGATGTAACTGGCCCGCGCTGCCCGTAATTACGCCGTCGGGTGTTCAGGGCACAGACCGTGATAACAAGATACCGCAAATAGATTTTTAGAAAATACATTTTTCATGTGAACGCACCCTTACACTATTTAACGCTATATAGCTTTCCTACGTTTGATTTGAAATAACAGAAAATCGGTGTGACATTATTTTCAAAAGTTTTTAACAATAAGTTTAAACGAGGAAACCTTCTTAGTAGCAGAGCTAGGACCTCGGGGTTATGGGGCCCGCACGCTTCCACTGCGCCATTTTGCTCCTGTTGACAACATTTTTGCTGTCTGTTATAACTCCTTGGTAAAACTGATGCGCAGCACAAAAGATGCGTTTGTAAAGACTTTGCCAATGATATATATTCCTTAATTTGGACTTTTTACTTTAAAATTACACTTGGGTATCAATGCAGACTCCACTTATGTCGTTATATATGAGAAAACATCATATGTTAGCGACAACATTAGGAAATTGCAACTAGCTATTTTTTCTAAATGAATAAAATAACATTTAGATCTCTCTGCTACAAATAGTTATTGTCACTTTGTACTGGTATCTGAAGAATGTTGTATATTTACAAATGCAACTTAATATGATGTGACCCACCTCCACGTTTCATTCTCCACACAAATATTGATCGTCTCAGGGCGCATTCCCATAGATTTTAGATCGATCTATCCCCGTGGGGCGTCTCACTAGATTACTGTCAGATAATCCGGCTTAAATGTCCGTCCCGCCTACTACAAGCTGTAAGGGGGTAATTAACTTCCGTGCGCGTGACTGCAATTTAACATGAACCCCCAGGGAGTTAGGTCGATCTAGTAAGATTGATCTTAATCTCCGGAAATGCCCTCTCATTGAAAAAATAACATAAAACCAATGATGGCCTCTATAAACCACTGTGATAGCAATGTTTCTGTGTCGATCCGTATATAACAAAAGTCAAATCAATTCACAATTTTATTTAAAGGTAAAGGTTCGGTAACTTATGGATCGATGCCATTATTCCTGGTCTATGTGGATCTACACAATCTTGAAATGACTTCACATCCTTGGTAAGCTGGCAACATAAGCAGCGCCATATGTTATGTAAATTATGTAATATGTATAATCCTACTCTTTTCCCAGCCAGCTGAGTGGTGACATTAATTTTATGAAAAAAATTCCCGCTACACAGTTGAGAAAGATGTAAAGAATTAGCCAGATACATATCTGTGAATTTTAAGTAAAAAATCAGTCTGTGACCCTGGTAGAGGGTATAATTATTATTATCCTCCGTTACAGCCACCGCCGTGAAAGTTGCCTTAGCAGGAAAAAAACCCAAGCCGAGATGCAAAATTTAAATGTACCCGTGTACCGGCATGTTTCTTTTATTCACATTTGTCAGATTGTGGATATAGACGGTCGCATACCTAATACTGTTCCTTTGTTCCTCTTCTTTTTGGGAGGCCCAAAGGCTGGATAAACAACGCAAGGGGAACACACCCTGTAACAGAGACACCAAGATGTAACAGATGTCCGTTAAAAAATTCATCTGTGACCATGTTTGGCATATTTAACGTCGCGTGGGTTATAACATCAAGTAACACAGTCTTTGGCAGTGGAGAAACGCCAGTCCATATATTCTTCAGGTTTCCGAGAGTGTACAGTGTATTAGACGTTCAGGTAGGTGGTTTATTTTCAAATCAATTTTGTCCTTTTCATCCACGCGTTCATTGAAGAGTGATAGACTTAATTAAACTAAATGGAATCAACTTTATCAGTGGACTACAAACAGAAGTTCCTTGCACAGGACAGAAAAATAGATTGGTATTAAAGAAGAAGGATTCGATTTATTTGAGTTCGAACAAATTATTTTTTTATCATTTAGCATCTACGGTTTAGTTGCACAATTTAGATTTACCTAATTAAAATGTAATTCATAAGTCTTTTAAAAATCGATATTTGAAACTACGCACTGAAAAGTATTGCAATTTAAAGGGATAATAACTCTTCCTATGAGGTCTGTATTTCACAATAAAACATTGTGAATAACTCATAAAAATATAATATATTCTGTTTTACGAGAAAAACAGCAGTTATAGCTATTATTCTGATATCTGAGCTTGTCTTCAGACCACGTGACCTTCATAGATGGCTATACTCTGTTATAATCTCTTCAGAGATTTTAACAAAAAAACAAACTTTTTACAAAAAAAAAAACAGGGATTAACTTTGAATGTAAAAATGGATTCATTAACCATTGGTAAGTATGGGAAAATTGTTGTTTACTCCAGAAAAATTTATTTTTTTGGCCAAAACGAAGAGTTATTATCCCTTTAATCTTTTTTTTTTTTTTTTTTTTTTTTTTTTGCTTTTTAAATACCTTCCTGAAGTATATAATTAACGCCCTTATTTTACTGTCAAAATTTCGTGTCTGACCCTATCAATGCGATTTGACTTCTCACCCTCCCCGTCACCACATATAGGCTAGCACAGTTAAGATCCAGGGATACACACACTTATTTACTTGGACTCAGGCGAAGGCAAAAAGTGGTCTTCAAAACGTTGGCTTACAAGACATTATTTTAAGTCCATGTATAGTAACGCCGGTCTGTAAAAACTAGTGACCTACAGTGAATAAGTACATGAAAAAAAACAGGCCAGTGTTCAATTTTGGCTCTAGAATTCGGCACACGGATCTTTTTATTTTGATTTAAAATAATTTTATAAGTTAACATGCATGGCTTACGTAAGTAATATTTTGAGAGTTCAAACATTTATTTTATAAATGCAACCCCATGCATATTTCAAATTCAGGTCACCCCAACACAGTAAACATTTCCAAGAAGATACCTGCATTTGACTGATTTCATCTCTTTCAGAAACCAGAAACCCCATGCTTATATTTTGCAGTCAATCAAGATCATATATTATAACGTAACCACGATGAGATTTAATTACAAAAACTCTTTGAATACTTTCGTTGTAATATTCCTCTGCGCCCTTGCGTGCCCGTTACACGTGGACGGCCATAGGGGATATTCCACTCACCAAGCGCCCTGGTTCCTCACACGCCATCTTAGCGGTGCCAGACGCAGTGGTCAGTGTAATGTCCAGCTGCCTGACCCCGGGGTGTACCGACGCATCTTCTTATTCGCTATGGACGGAATATGGACATCGATAGAAAGGAACGCCAGCAGGTTTCTCCGGCATCATCGTTGTGCAGGCAGAAAAGAGTGAGTATTGCTTGTCTAACTTTATTTTTGATAGGCCCCATTTAGAATAGGGACTAACTAGTCCGAGGGTCAAATATGGCTGACTCCTTTGAACACTTCCCAATGAGATCTCTATTCGGTGTTTATTAGCGGTTCAGACGGCAAACTTTGTAGTCAGTCCCCTATTATGAATGGGGCCATAGAGAGCTGCATGATGGCAAAGACACTCAAAACACGAAAGCATTCACAACCAGCTGATCCACGGACTACGTGTTACTAGTCCGTGAATCAAATATGCCCGACCAATTTGAAAGTTTGCCGCGTGATCCCCTAATAGACACTGAACAGATTCCCCGCAGCGATTATTGTTGTATTGTGGTCTAGTGGCATCTTGCTGTATATACACAATATATAATACATAAATTGGATTCAGATTAATGACCCTTCGGACCAATGAACCCTCAGAGTTTCGAAAGACAACTGCACAGGTAACTCTGTATTCTGTTTTCACATTGTTTTTCAGCAATCAGAGTGTGATAGACTTTGGCCGAGGCGCAGTACAGTATTTCAGTGACTACTTTGGAATAGATGTGTCCAGCGTAACGGACTCTGATATAATCGATGGAAATGTTTCAATAGCGGGCGGAAAGATGTTCTTTCACCCCTTCCACATCAACCCCATAACGAAGTACAGGCTCATTTTAGGTAGGCAGAATCTTTTGAATTTCTTGTCATTGTCAGAGTCTGTTGAAATGTATGAATTCCATCACCAGCATGCCGTGTCATTAGAAAAAGCTGGTTGAGACCGTTTCCTGGAAGAAAGGAAACTCAGCAAGCACCCTAAAACTCTGCGCGCCGTAAGGCACAAGGTGACTGGAGGATAATCGGCGTCAGCGCCCTGACAATAAGGGTAATCGTAACAAATTGTAAAATCAATATTATTTCCTTTTTGATGTGTGTGCGTGTGTGTGTGTGTATGGAAGACCTACGTTTTCTTAGGCTGTATTTGATGACTACTTGTTCTGAATTATAAATTCAAAATTCTAAGCTAGTTTTTTTAGGCTGTGTGTATTACGGACACGGCTCGGCAGTCACAACACTGTAGGCCTAGATTCCGAACAACAATAGTCGAGGCACTTCACATCTTTTCATTTAAAACGAATTATCAGTACAAATACCTAAATTTCCCAAACTATTAACATTGGGTCCTTTGTTCCATTTTTTAGAGTCGGGACCACGTGGTTCTTTTTCGTACCGCAACGTGCCCGTCTCGGACGCCGGCTGGGTGATAGAGGTGACTGACACCGTCCATGTTGCCGGGACTGGGTTTTCTGGAACGCTTGACCGAACTAAAACACTTTTCTATGGGGAATACATGGTCCAGGTGGGTAAGATCTTTACAGTAAAATTATTGTTATTTATTTTTAATGTTGACATTGTGACTGTGTGCATTATGGACGAAGTTGTACTTGTGCAGGATGGTTCATAAAAATCGACCTATTTTACTTTCCGTCTCAAATTTAAAATAGCTCGATTTTTATGGCCACCCTGTAAATGTTTAAATTTCAAATCTGGAATAGGCCTACAGCATTGAGGTTTTTAAGAAATATTTATATTTAAAATGTATGTCAAGGTAATATATGTTTTTCGATCTCAATAAATATGGTGCATAAGGGATGTGACTAGAGGAATGACTCAGGTGAGTCAGTCGTGATCTATTGATTACCTCGCCCGTAACATAATGTTATTTGTGGGGATATCTTAGACAGCCTGACTCTCTGGAATGGTCTTAGTATGACTGTGAAAAGAATATTTTCCCCTAAACATCATCTAATGCTTGCAAAAATTGGGCAAAAAGCGGCTTAACATTTTGGAAAAATATTCAATTTTAAATGTCACTCCTTAATTTAAAGGAGAAAATGTGATTCATTAAAATTTTAACATATTGTAAATACATGTATATCAAATCTTTATTTTTAATAATTTTAACAGATTTTGTTTACATGGAATATTGTTTGAACTGAATCATTGTGTTGTGAGGGGCAATGTGTCCCACATTACATTACTATTACAAAATACTGCAGTGTGGTAGTTGGGAAGTCACCGTCTCAACCCCTGCACATTCTAGATTTCGTCTTTCATGCTCCTGCACAAACAGCATTCATTGGTATCGTATTCAAATATAAAAATGAAAGACAGTAAACATAGCATTTTAGAAAAGAAAGAAATAAAAACGAATATTTTGCTCCGATTATTCGTAAAACCTATATATTACAAGAGGAAATCATGCAATGTTGATTTGAAGATAAACCTCTGTATGCTAATAACATTGTTTCATAGAAACAATTGGTTGTTTATATTATCATTTCAGACACACCTAGAGAACCCAAGGGGTGCAACACTATTATTCCCGTACAGACACGTGATGCCGTCCGTATTTGTCGACGGGCGCGTGTATTTGTTTAACAATATGTTAGTGCATACCAAGTTCGGCCAAGGACAGTCTCACGGCATTATCAACATAGACACGACAACAGGCGCGATGAACGGCAGAGAGACTCTCACTTTTCCCGGTAGAGCCTGATTTTCAATGATTAGAGAACACGCATATGGCTAAAATTACCATACTGGGAAGATTTGATTAACCTGTCTCTGGCTCCATTCAGAACAGGGGACTAACAGTTCCTTGGATCACTTTTAAGTGGGTCGCCATATTTGATCTGTTCTGAATGCATTCTATCAATTATCACTGTGGTTTTAGACCCTATTCCCATAGACGCTCTCGGCCTAAAGACACCGACCCAACTTTGCGGAGATTCTCACTAAGTGCAATCAGAGCTGGGTCGATTCACGTAGACCGATGGCTTTTTAAAAGACAGTATTTTAAGGAAAAAAAATAATGAGTCTTTTATGTGAATGCGGTCTGGGATGTCACAGATAGGTAAATTAATGAAGGCGATCAGTTATAATGTTACAATTTTATTGAATCAGGTTATAATTTTTATAATCATTGATCACTGCCATAAATCGCTATTGCTTGAATATAAAGTTCAGATTATTACATGTAACTTATTGTTTTGCTCATGCAAGTCTATCAATATATTGCCTCAATAAAGTGGGCACAAAATCAAAGTTGGCACTGATTGTTACAGACCATACACTAACAGGCGTTCATGCACATGTCTAAATTACAAATTTAATCAACAGACTTTGAGAATGTTCTAAGCGTCTTTCGCCAGTTTACGTAAGCAATCGAAGCAGTCACGTAGCACAAGATGCTCTGGATTGTTCCATATTGGATTCCTACAGCTTGCCTTTATACTTGAAGTCAACCCCCTTTATGTGGTTAACAAGCCTGAAACAAAACAAACATATGCTTTGAAAATTAATATATACATATACATTTTTTCAGATGTGTGCAAAAAATAAACGATGCGATAAATAAACAAGGCGAAAAATGAGGCAAGCTGTTCCAAAAATTAACAAAGAAATAAGATCTAAACTTAAAGATAGGTGAAGACAGTTATCCATAGATGTTATAATGTGTTGTTAGCCTCTTTGATCATCATTTCACAACACTTACCAATCTTTGGCAAAGTTGATGGTTGCATCGTCCAAGGGACATGAAAGAGACTTCAGTTTGGCCAGGAATTCGTCGTGACACTTTTTGTGTTGAGGAAAGTCCTCCCAGTTGGCCTTAGACATCATTCCCTGCGGAAATAGAAAGCTGGTTACTCGGTAACATATACAAAACATTTCAAGTTGTTTGTTTAGCCTCGTGTTTTCAGTCGGGCCAATAGAACGCCTCTCGTCTTCCAAGAGTGGTTTAGCTCGTTTTTGACTAATTGTATCGTTTTGCTGAAGTTTTTTTTTTTTTAATTTTAACGGCAAAAGCAGTCTTTTTACGTATGTCTAATACTATAGACCAATATCGCAAAGTTGGCTTTACTTAGACGGCTATACAATTTTAGCAGTCTAAGGGCGCATTCAGATTCATATATCGTACTAGATGGGTCTGTCCAACTCGCTAAAGTGCAATCAGCACACAATAGTTAATAGCCCACTAGCTGCCTGAGAAGGCGTGTCATACATTTAAGCTGATTGCACCAAGTGAGAGTCCCCCGTTGAATTAGACCGATCCAGCTTCTGAGATGGGTTTATTCGTATGCTCCCTAAGCTTAGCCCAAGAACTTTTCTGAAGCAGGACAAGGTCCAGTTGAACCCAACTTGACTGAAAACATGACTTTATCAATTAGGCAAACAGACGGATAGATGAGAAACAAAAGAAACAACAGCAACAAGACAAGACTAGGAAAAATGAAAAGTAGAAAGAAGAAATAGAAGAAAAAGAAGAAAAAGAAACGATAGAGGCAATAAGTTCATTACGAAGTATGTGTCTGACAAACGCACCTCTTCATCGTCGAAATGATTTGCTGTAACTTTCACCAGGGCGTTCAGCTTGTCGCTGTTTCCTCTGTCTCCGGCGCAGTCAAATATTCCCTTGAATATCCCCTTGTGTTCCTCGTCCAAGTTTTCATACTGAAAACATCCAGAAAGTGAAGTGCAATAGTCGAGACGGGCAGGAGAAGAAAACCCCTTTTTAATAACCTGGCATTGTGGGGCCCATTTAATTGGGAACAATTTTTTATCAATGTTACTTCTGCAAGCAACAAATGTGAATTTATCATTTTCGACACATGCAATTTTAAACCGTTTTGATATTTTTATTTATTTTCATTACTCTTTTTTTCCGCACCAACGAAGTTTAAATCTCATACAGTATATTCTGTCACTATACTTATACTATACTATAACGTGCTTATATACTATAACGTGCTTAATTATAAACTGTTGAGATTCAAAGGGAATGTTCAAGTCGGACATTCTAACAATACCAGACCCTTATACTCACAAAAACTCGAAAACTCTCGTCCCAGCAAAAAGGTTCTGGAATTTCAAACCCCATGACGAACAGGAAATTTACTGGCGATCTGAACGCTTAGAAACCGGCGAAACGAAATGAAGCCGACAAGTAAGCCTCCTTTCTTTATATAGCCGCCCGACCGTTTAAGAAAAAAGTACTCCAAATGACTTCTCGATCAAAATCGAGACGTGACAACAAAACGATGTAGATTTTGAGTGGATTGTTGAATCATTAAAGCGTGCTGCTCATTAATTAGAATCAATCACACTTTATGAGCATGCCTGCGCGGATGAATACCTGCGTCTCGGGCTGCTAAGGGAGGGTAGGACGCATTTCCAGGGACCAAAGGGGGGGGGGGGGAGGCACCTGTTGAAGAGCTGCAATATGCGGACAAACGGGTGATTTGTATCTCTTGTGGCATTCATTTAGTCGCTGATTGAAGGAAAATTTAGAGGCTTCTGATGGATAGAGAGAAAAGAGAATAGTAACACTGAATAAAGATTTAAAAAAAAAACTTTTTTAAAAAATTTCGGGGATGGGATGGATGGGGGGGACAGTTGCCCCACCCCACCACACGGCTTACGGTCCTGGTTCCCGAGAGTCACGTTTATTTGAAAAAAATTAATTCTTGTAAAATGGGAGTAGTTGACTACATACGTATATACGTTACAACCCCTTCCTATGACGAAAAAAGTGACTGTACATACCTTGGACAAGCGTACTAAAGGCTCATTATTTCTTTACCATTAAGTATTCTAAGAACCTGTCTTTTGAAAGACCGGTGAAAAAGTAACACTTTATATCCAACTTACTAATATATAATAATGTACTTTATGCCATTAGTGTGTACAGTGTATGACCAAGGGATCTGCTGATAAAAAATCTCTGCTAATTTATCACAAGCTTTAACTGTATTAATGAGTTGTTTTGAAAATAAGTTTTCTTAATTGGATTTTACGATACGTTTCTCTTACATTCCCCGTTGCTCTTAACATTGCTTGCAATTCCCATTATAATGCCGTTGTTACCCAGTTTAAAGGTATGCAAAGGCGCTCAAGGCAGATAAAATGCCTCGGCCTACTTGTTTGCACTCTTTATACTATTAGATATATAGTTGTGATGACTTAAAAGAGCTATAAAGATTTGTCTATGAGAGAAAAAGTAAAATATATGGTCCGTGACAGAGGGAAAAACAAAAAAGCTTTTTAGTGATACTAAAGGTTCAAAGAATTCACGAAAAATTCAATTTCTGAATGCTACATTTGGTCCAATTGGATCAAATGGACCCAGGTACACTTTGAGCAAATTGTATTGAGAAATGAGTAGACGAATTATCTTCTTTAAAATAGACCCAAAACCGTTCCTGATTTTATTTTTACGATGATAGATTAAACTCCAAACTTTGAGCTCTTTCTGAATTTTGTCACGTGATCCCCGGCCCGCCCACTCCAGGTTCAAGTCTCTCCCGCCCCATTAAGTTATGATATCTGATAAATTGTAGTGTTTCTAGTTACTGACAGATGAATCAGACAGTAAACCAGGGACGGGCAAAATCTCCTGACAATTTTCTTATCTGGTGCACCTGCACTATAGTTAACTGCCCATGTAGTCGATCTGTTCAATTTCACTGCGTATCTATTATTCATAAAAAGACGCTATAAATGGAGAAAAGAAATCTCGCCATCATCTGTTAATACGAGTAGCGCGATGTCAACAGCATTTTGCCACACCGGCCAGGTGGCTACATCGAAACATTTGAACATTTTCGATATTTTTCTTAAAAGAACTGAATGAGGGACCTTGGGCTGTCAATAAGGAAAAAATGATGATTCGGTTCTGGAAAGCTTAGACTTTGGATTCCTCGTTTACCTATCATAAATTTTTGGGATTGATCTGGTTGGCAAAAATAGGTCTAAAGAAGAAAGATAGGCAAATATAACAGAAAAAAAGAAATGTTAAAACGCGTGATTATGCAAAACCCAGTCAATTGAGCTACTGAAATCGGGAATAAGCACCTAATGCAAAGTAGAATTTAGCCAAAGCCACTTATTATTCTTTTCTGCTCTCTTAAGCGATATCAAACACAAGTGCATATATATATATATATATATATATATATATATATATATATATATATATATATATATATATATTTGCAATTTTCTTTGCGTCAGATAGGAAATTGATGTGAACGGTTGCAAGAATAGGGAAAAATCATTCGAAGTCTGTGAAAGAGACCGAGGACTTCGTACGCAGGTACGAGTTCAGCGTTACGTCCTTATTTAAAAAAAAAGCGCATTCCCAAATGGTATGTCGTCGTAGGTTGCCATGCTTGGGTATCCCGGTACTTCAAATGTGCTTAAGGAACGGACGTTTTTAATCTAATTATGCCACTCAAAAATGTTTGCCGACTGTGGTTTGTGCAAAATTAATTAACACCAAAGTGGTGTTTGCCGACAATCACATTAATTTAGTTTATTCAACGAGTTCAATTAATAATTTACACCTAATGATAGGGTAGCGTGTTTACAAATACTAGTAGTTGAACGTGTCACCTTCAATAAGCTCATTAGGGCTTTATCTTCAGTCACATTTTTTCCATCTGTTTAAGAATTTGCACACACACAATTTGAACGGATCGAAAAAATTGCAAGTCATTTTAATGTAATCGCCCGCTTAAATTACCTTTATCTTTCTTTAAACTTCATCTTCTATCTTGCTAAAATATCTATCATCTATCACGCAACATGAAGTATGATACATGTACCAGGCGAAGATACGAGAAGAAAGGATTTTAGATATGGAAACGAAATTGCCATGCTTTGTTTCTTTGCTCTTCAGGCAGTGGCAGATTTAGAGGGGGGGGGGGGGGGGTCAGGGGGGTCCTGACCCCCATTCGATTTCTGGTGCCCTCTTGAAATTAGAATTTTGACTAGCTGAATCATAGTTCTAAACCGAACCAAATGGCACCGTTCGCCCAATAAAATACCAATATTTTTCGGGGCCCTTCAGCGGGCCCCGAACCCACGCCAAGTGTGTGTGTGTGTGTGAGTGTGGTGGGGAGGGTGGGGGTGGGGGTCGGCTTCGCATCCGCCCCCCCCCCCTTCAATTAATCCTGGATCCGCCACTGTTCAGGGATAACTGAAGTGGGAAATCGTGAGCACAGGCGTTGAGTAGAATAAAGAAAAGCTGGTTTACAGCTAAATTTATTGTCATTTACTGTGATTCTTAAAGTTTGGAGAACATATGACGCAACATACACAGGCTTGTCATTCTGAAGACCTTGTTCGCTATTTTAATAAATTTGTACAGATTATTGGGTTTCGTCTTGTTTTTTGTTGAAAATAATTCATATACCTTAATTATATTTGGCCTGGTACATAATTTTCTTGGGATGAGTAAATTGGTGATTTTACGAGTTCGTACGCTAAAAACAAGATGAGGCGTGTTAATCTGATTGAATTCAGTCATTGCGGAGTTGGCTCGATCTACGTACATGTCGCTTCGCTGAGAATGGGTCCTTACATGCACATCCAATTATCAAAATCCCCTTCGGTGCTCAGCCGTCATAATTCTCTACTTTATACTTTTTTAGAAGATCGTTTACCAGCTTCTCGTCTCTTTGGAGCTTTTTAATCTTGTCCGGGGAAAATCGGTTCATACTATAGTTCTGTGATTTCTTTTCAACGGATTTGGATGACGTCTTTCTGTGGAAGCAACCTTCACTGTCGTTCATAATTTCCTGGAATCTGTTGTCGGAAATGTTTACATCCAGGAACTCGTAGAGACGCCGTAGTTCCCCCGAAAGGTCATTTTTCAGATTCTCGTAGCGAAGAAGGTAAGTTTTCGTGTGAGGTTTTGGAGTGCAGGTTGTATTCTGAGTCAGGTGAGACGCATAGATGTTTTTCCATTGGTCCAATTTATCGCCGTCCAGAAATTTTTGCCATACTGAAACAGAAATTAAAGACACCGTTATGAGTTCTACTAGCAATTGTAAATCTCCCACCCCGGGGAGAGGGAGGGATCATGGGATGTCTGTGCAAAGTGGAATTTGGCAATTCAGAACTTCAATATATTGGGGTTACTAAACCATTTTTTCTATAAACATATCTCCTGGGAGGGCTACTTCATTATTTATCCAGTCAGATCATCTACTATCATTTAACACCCTCTCTTTATATCTTTAATATCATTCCGTGAACGCTATTTGAAAATATGGCATTACAGTTAAGCCAGCACGTCTGACATTGCTGCTTAAATATTGAAATCACTGATATTATTGCTAATATTGATATATGCATTACATCTAGAATCAGTGGACCAGTCGGTGACTTCACTGCGTCGACCAACTCGTTTGTGGTTAAAGTTAGCAACAAGCGCATCAAGCGGATTTCGCACGAGCAGGATGATCTTCTCAATCCCAGGATGGTCACACAGTTCGATCATGTGGTGGCATTTTCGTAAAGCCAGAAGATCCATGTATCTTTTATTAAACCCTTCTGGTTGTACTTTGGAGTTGCATTGGTAACCTGGAAATATGATGTGAAATGATTTTTGTTACGTTTCTGCAGTAGGGTTCATGAGTAAGTTTCCGTTGTATTCCGTTTTATAACGTTTAAAATATTTTAGTACCTATTTTGTGATTAGAAGGAGGTGGGCAAACAAAGGACAAGCATAACAATTCCGTCAAATCTTAAAGGGAATAACACAAAAGTTTAGTCGACTAACACAACAGCTTAGACGAGTGAACCCCATGACGCCGGTATCTGTGGTCCATCTCGTGCGCGACGAGCCGCTCCTGGATCCAGTATAGTTATTAACGAAGGCGTTTGGGTATTAGTTTTTCATGCTCTTATACAATGTCGATTATTGAATGCTAAGTTTAGATACTAGCCCATGGTGCAGGTAAAAAGAGTTAATTAACACACACACACACACACACACACACACACACACACAGAGGGAGAGAGAGAGAGAAAGGGGGTGGAGAGAGAGAGAGAGAGAGTGAGAGACTGACCTGGACATACAGCTGAATTTACCAAGTGTTGCGTCCACGTGGAACCGGAGCCCATAAAACAAATAAGAAATGTGTTCGATAGCAACCGCTTGCATGGATGTTCGCTTCGTGATGCAAAAGTAGTCTTGGTAGTGTTAGTTGCTTTCCTGGAAAGAACAGTTTTACAATCGTTCATACTCTAATGAGCAAAATCTACCAAAACGCATAAAGAGGCATCTGTATTTTAACACTCCCACAAAACCATTTAAAATTATTTAATACACCAAATGTCCACCAAATGCTATCGTCAAGTGTAAAAACCTGGGCACGTGGATAATATCTTTTTTATGATCAGTACATGACATTAAAAAACCACGTAAAATAACTTTGTTCGTCAATCATGATACAAAGTGTACTTTCATTGTAAAGGAGTAAAACCAATGCAATGCAATCTGCCTGCCTGTACATATACATACTGCAGGCTTCCTGCAGGTAATAATTATGCAGGTAGTAATTATGTAAATGTTATTTGAACGGCACAGCTATTAAATTTAACCTGCAGACAAGCTTCAGCATCCATGATTTTCTTATACCCCCTTTACACCGGACGGCGTCCTTTCTGCGACCATGAAATTTGGCATTGCTGTGGTCTTAATAAGGAGGCACGAGCATTGATTTTGTATCAGAATGAATGCTCAATGATCGGCCAGTTGTCGGCACGTTAAGTACTATAATTTTTAACTCTCAAATGGGGCCGTACTGCTCGACGCAGAAAGGACGCCGTCCAGTGTAAAGGGGGCTTTAACTATATCCAGTAGGCTGGACGAGATGTCAATTGAATTCTACATAACATCTAATATTGTGTGACAAAAAAGTTTGATTTTCTACAAAAACCTAAGATACATTCGTTTTATTTTGGATAATCGGACTTGTGATCTTCATTCACATCGTGTCAGATTTGTAACAAGATGAAATGAATACCAACGAGAGTAATACTTAGCTAAATATTTTCTATTATGAGAAGGAAAGAAAAGCAGAAAGAAAAAATATCAAGACAACAAAAACATCAAGATCTAGAGGAGCAATGCTATAACCAATAAAAAATATAATGATTTTATGATTGAAAGTAAAACAGAAAAAAAATGACCTGAAATAAGTAGTTTAGCTCTTACCCTAATCTTTGGTTGCGTGGTGACATCACCGCAATCTTGTTATTCCTGTTTTGCTTCTGGTATTTTTGTTCATATTCGGCGTCAGGCCAAGCCTTCTGATTTCTGTTGGCGTCTGTCGGAAATTCCTCTCCCATTTCTTCATTGGCCGTCTGTTTCAAGGTGAATATAGCACTGTTTCTATTAATGTAGACAATTAAAAAATTCAAAACCGCTAAAACAAGCAAAAATATGAACAGCCAGCGCTTATTGTCGACCAAAAACGTGTACATCGTGACACGTTAGAAAATTCTGAATGCAATTCGGAACCACACAAATGCTTTTAGATGATCATTGCTAAACCCCTATTTATACATATTTAACGTGGTACATGATACAATGCATTTGTTTATAAACAGGGCAATGGATTTAACTCTGTGCTTTGTGTTGATGACTGTGGGCCGCACTCACAATGTTAAGCTGACTATTTAGTCCGCGGATCAAAGATGGCGAATCAACTAAAAGCTTGCCGTCTAATACCCTATAAACACTAAATAGATTCTCCGTGAGGATCACGCAATAAACATTCAAGCGGATCGGAATAGACGATCCGAGGATCTTCTGGTCCACGGATCAAATATGGCGGA
Organism: Lingula anatina; assembly: GCF_001039355.2. The sequence continues at coordinate 122,529 of NW_019775530.1, forward strand.
CCCTAAATGAAAGAAGAGCCGACTAATCCGCTGTTGGTCTCTAAGCTTCCGCACGCGCCTTCCTTGCAGGGTCCGGATCCATGATTTAATCCGTTTAATAGCGCGTGAAGGCGGGGAGATCATCAGAGAATTAGTCGGACCATCAGCCAATTAGTCAGAGGCCCTACGTGACCGTATTTTTAAAACGCAAGCTTAATAGGCCTATAAATTCAATGCATCTCCTGATAATTACTCTTGGCGATTTTAAGAAGACTTTCCTTATAATATCATATGTAGGCTTACAAATCCAACAAAATCCGAAATGGGTTTTATGAGCAAGGTTATTTTTGATTGGAAAATCAATGATGCGACTCTGAAGATGAGTGAAAACCAATGGAGAAGCACGAATGAAGTTTTAGAATGATTTAACGTTCTCCTCGGTAAGTGCACCTTTTAAAATTTTCTTATAACTTATCTTGAACTAACTAGTAGGCTACTGTGTGTCTTAATAATTCAGTGGAAAGAAAACATGCTGGTCTATTTGCAGTCGAAATAAACGTAGGTCTAGGCCTAGGTTTCAAGTCCCTACATCTCAAATGTGTGATTTCCACTTATAACTGCCAAATAATATGAATTAAGTTCACTTTCATATGGGGTATTCAAATTATCATTTGACGTTCAAAATACAAATTTGAGAAATATGATCACTCAAGTCGAATTCCGATAACTTTAAATTTTCTGTATAAAACCGCCTACATGTAGGCTAAAACAGTATTAGTAGGCTAGTAGGCCTACCTCTACAAGTTTACGCGAGCGTAACATGAACTAACATTAAAATCATTTCCATGCCTCCCCTAGTTTTTACTACACCCTCATGCTCATGCGTAGATTCATTTATATTATCTATTTGTATTTCGAAATAAGACTTTGGTGAACAATTTGAAAAGAGATGTACACAAGCCCTACATGTAGCCCTAAATGCACTGCATAGTAGGCCGGATATTTACTGTCATGGGGCCCAAAGGAAATCGTGGAAAAATAGCATATTCACAAAATTTTCGTGAATTTTCAGCCTAAAGGCACATAGATTAAAGATGAAACTAAGTCTGGATTACAATATGACTATTTGAATTCAAACATATTTAATTGTAAGCGTTAAAATACAAATGAAATCCACGGATACATAACAACCAACAGTGTACGAGACAGCCCATGGCATGCTTGTTCTTCAACAAATATTTGGTTTCAATGGCTAAAAATTCAAATTCTTGAATTTAAACGATGCTGGGTCTTAGACAAAATGGAATTCAAAGCAGATTGTTTATTTTTCGAAAGGTACAAGGTATTTTCGGGATTCCAGGTTTTTGGTAGTCATGTCTTGCTATTGTTTCAGCGCCCTCTTGCGCGCAGCGATCACTTCAATTTCAAGATGGCGAAAAAAGATGTCTGCTAGAGATACTTCCAAATATGGGCATTCACGTGCATGGAACGTGAAAATCTCTAATGTGATTGGACAACTTGCGTCACATGTTACGGGAGTTTGTGTACATAGCGACCGCACTAGTACATGTTTTTGACTTGTCAGGGTAAGACGCGTTTTTCAGTCCCTCGTGGTTTTGGCGACATTTTGCAAAAAGTTGAAATAGATTTGTCTTAATGAAGAGGTGGATGGGCATTGGGACGTGTTTCATTTGTGGCGCTTATAGAAGAATGATTTCTTCAAGAATTTTTCAGACGGGCGCATGGCCTCACGTGGATGACCAATAGTCATTACAGATTTGATTAATTCTGACACATTCCATTTTTAAACCTTTTGAAATGCTCGGATCTAATTTGATTTTCTTTTATCTTCAGAACACAGTATTTCGAGCCAAGTTTTAACTTGACAGAGAGAAGAAAGCGACATTTTCGTATAGTACAAATGTAAGTAACATTCGCAATGTTGCAATTTGGTTTTGGTTTCATTTTTCAGTGATACTTACAAACCCCCATCAACAAATTCTCACATACATTAGTTTGGATATTTCTTATGATGCACTTCCATTCATGATGTTTTGTTTTTTTAGATATTATAACACTATTGTCACATGTTCAATGAATCTGATCTTCAGCTTTTCATTTAAGAAATTTCTAATTTATAGGTTGAATCGTCGGAAGCAGCAGCACCCCGGGCGGCTTCCAGAACCGAGGGGGGGACCACCACCACCTGGAGTAGGGCGGGGCATGCCCCTGCACCCAGGGATGCTCCCCCCAGGTCTGGCACCCCCAGGGAGGAGGGGAGGCATGTTGGGAGACCTGCCCCCGCCTCCAATAGGGAAAGGATCCCTGGTGCGTCAGACCCAGTGTCTGACAGGACAAGAGCTTAGAGAAGGTAGATATTTATACCAATGTCGTTAATTGTAAATGAGTTTTTAAAATTGATATCTATTGTATGATAACAAAGGGTGAAAGCAATTTTATGAAATTAACAGTTATCTATTTTATGATATTACCTGTTTAGTATATCATGTGTATCATTCAGGCCTGTGGCCAGCTATTTCAAAGAGAGGTAGGACTTTTTTCTGAAGAAATGGATCTAATTTTTAATCCTGTACCTTAAGAAATGACTTAGAACCTAGATCAAATGTTTGATTCTGAGTCAATGCCTTTTGGCCAAATTGGCAGTTCTCATTAGCCCCCCCCCCCCCTTTCCCCTCCCAACATACATGGTTGTCATTCTTACAGATAGAATTGTCAGCTAGGGAACTTTTGGCATTTAGATATATCCATGGTGGCTGTTTTCTTTATAAGTGCAAAGAGCATTTGCAGTAGTTTTTTGTCAAGAGAAGTGCTCTTTTTCATTTCATGCATGGCACTTTTTAACCTGCAGATATATAGTAGATTTATAATGACATTGATAGTAATTAGGAAGTTAGTTACAGTTATAGTAAATAAGTAGTTAATGACAATTATAGTAATACAATAGTCAGAATGAGTAAAAGGATATAAAAGTACAAGATAGATGCTATATGTTTCACAAGCAAGTAGTTATCATTGTGGAAGCATTACCATCATTGTACCATTAGCATATTTTTGCATAGCATAGGCAACAGCTTCTGAACTATCAATTATTTAGTTCTGCTAATTTGTAATTTTGTAATGGGACTGGCATGTAAGTTTGCAAACTGCCTAAATCCAGATAATAATTGAAAGTAGTGAAAATTGGTGAAAAACATGGTAGAAAAGTAATCATCTGTTTCTGGTTGGGTAGTTATTACTATTTGTTTCTGCATGACAGTTAGAAAAATAAACACTGCTTCTGTTGGCTTGATTTTGGCCAAGCTTTAAACATGAAGTGCAATATTTAGTAGTCACATTTAGTGGTGATCCACCCATAAAATTTTAGCCCCCCCGCCTTTCCTTTGACATCCTTGGCCTCTGACTTTTTAAGTTTAAAATCATTATTCTGTTAGTTGGAGTAAAACTACTAAACGTTACATTCTTTCTATGGTAATGGTAGTATTAGTGTTTAATTTGTGTTATTATAAAAAAAATTATTGTTATTATTTAGGTGAGGTTGTTAAGTGCCTAGTATTGTTGAATTGAATCAGTCTGGTTGTGATCTCACTTCCTGCCTCCCTTTCAGCTCATTCTCCCAGTGGCAGAGCCCCGCCACCTCCGCGTCAGATGCCTGAGATGGAGATGGAGATGGACGTCCGTGACCCCTTTTTCTACACCGGGGAACTCCGCACTGACCCTGAGGTAGTCGCTCCAGACTACCCCTTTGGCTGCCGTCCAGGGGCCCACAAGAACAGCCTCTTGGGGCTCCCAAAGGGAGAGTATCTAAGCCTTCCTCAGCGCTGTGCAAGAAGGGGCTCCAAACCCCCTACCATGGAGTACAGTCCGCAATTGCCGGATTTTGTCAACAAGATGCTCTTTGGACGACTCGTCTTTGAGCCACAGCCCAACTGTCGGAAAGACCCTCGTTCTCCGGAGTTCCACGTCAAGGACCCCGAGTTCCCACAGATCTATCTGTTTGCCAACCTAAACATGCTCCCTAGACCTAGCGATATCCGGGGCCCGCGTCCTGCCGAAGAAGGCCAAGTGTGTGTGCCGCCGAAAGCACGTATGCGCTTCATCAACACTGAGCGTCCAATGGGACTGGCAGGTATGTGGACTTTCTCAAAAACACTCTCTCTCTCTCTTTATATATCCTTTGGTTTGATTGCAGTACTTAATACATAAATATATGTTGGTATGTATATTACCAATTATACCATATAATCTGTATAATTTAGTCATAAATTATTTAATTGATGTGATGGTGAAATTGTGCTATTAACATACAATAGAGGTTATAATGTAAATCATACTATATATATATAGTCTTCTTATATAGTATTATGCATGCCTGTATGTTTCCAGCTTGCGTGGATGACAGGAATAGGGGAAAGCCTATTGGAAAGATGTTGGTCTGTGACCAGTTGGTGCTCTATGAAGACTGGCACCCACCAATGTGGGAACCACCACAGGAAGGTAGGCTTGGATTGTTCTAGTTATGATGTGCTTTGTATTTGGATGTTTCAAGTTGATATGCCAATTCTATTCATGTGTATTATGTGTGGTGCATAGGCCACTCCTGTTTTATTGTTACATAAGGTCACTATACTTATACATAAGCTAAACAGGCTTGTTTAATTATGCATGTACCTGTACATGTAGCAACTTTTCAGAAACAATTTTGCTGTTGCCAATGCTTAGTAGTTAAATAAATATTTAGATATTGCATTTTTTTTATTTCTTTCACTTTAAATTTCCCCTTAAACTGCTTTTAAAATCATAATAAATACTGCTAATAATATATCATGCTCTAGCTAATTGTGTTATTTTTAAATGTTGATAATTTTCTTTCCCCAGAACTTGAAGAGTATGCAGCTGCCTGCCTTGGCATTGACCTGGAGGAAGAGCCTGGGTTGACCACCATTGCTAAAGATGGGGTCAGAGCGGATTTACCTGTGGAATGGACACCTTGGTAAGATATGACCTTTAATCATGGCGGGGAGACGGTTTTGTAGTTGTAGACATTTTCATTTTACTATTAAAAGCTGTTTTGAAGGGAACTGTGAATTTCAAAGAGAAATTAGTGGAATCTGTTCTGTCTACCCCTCTCCCCTCACCCTCAGTTCCGATTTCTTTTATAATCTCCTTTATATTTAATATAGTGAAATCCAATCCCCTCACCTTCTATCCCCACTCTCCTCCCAGTTCCAGTTTATTTTGTACTCTCTTTTATATTTTAGTAAGTTTTGTGTGCTGTTCAACCTTTCAGCTAGGACCTAATTGACATCCGTGTAAGCCCCCCCCCCCCTCCTCTTCCACCTCAGTTACAGTTTCTCGTATACTCATACTTTCGTATTTAGTTTATTGTGTGGTTCACTATTTCAGCCAGGACCTCAGTGGTGACATCTATTACTTTAACCGCCTGACTGGCGAGTGCTCCTGGGATCATCCCAAAGACAGCTATTTCAGGAGCGAGATCCCTGCACAAAGAAAATGGATTCAGGAGAATGAGCGCAGGAAAAAAGCATTGGAAGAAGGTAAAACTTTGCTATCTTGAGAAAAGTGTCTGCTGATTCCACATTTCAAATCATGACCTCTGTTGTTTGGATATGTTTCTTGGATATTCTTCCCTGTAAGTGTTGCTTTTCATGGATCTACAGTGACAGATTCCTGTTTTGAACTCTTTGAACTGTGTTGTTGCATATGATTAAAATTATACTGTTTGTTTTTATTGACAATAGAGAAGGCAGCAAAAGAAAAGGCGGCTCAAGAAAAGTTGATGAAAAAGAAAAAGGGGAAGAAAAAGAAGAAAGCTGAGCTTCAGGTAAGGGATTTATTTATATTTTTGAAAAAAATAATTAGCCAAAACAGATTCTGTCAAAATATTTAGATAAGTTTTTGGAGGTATAATTGTCTTTTATTTCAGCAAGCAGCTTGTAATGGAAAATTACCTAGTCAGGTCTTACAGTTCAAATAAGCACTTGTTTACATCCAACCATATAGGTATATAGGAAAATTTTTATTTCTGAAAGATTTGAATTATGTGACACTTGAAATTAAAGCAATCTGCTATTTAAAAATCCCCCATCAATTTGATGTTCCAGCTCCTTTGTATTCTAATCAAAGGTAAGACTGTGTGCAGTTACTTCTTCTGCGGTTTTCTTTTATCCTTTCTGTACTTCCAGCTTGTTTTGAAGTTCATATTCTGAGTTTGAGCTCTTTGTTTTACTTTCAGTTTCCCCTTTGGTGATTCTATTCCTCAATCTTATATTCTTTTCTATATCTTTTTTTCTAACAATAATATATGTGCATGCAATCTAGTTTTAGCTTGGAGTTTTAGCTTAGCTGTCTGCACTTTTTATGTCTTTGTTTGTTTGGTCATTTTTGATTTGATTTTTCTTTTAAATGTTTAAATGCACAAGCAGTTTTAAAGTGAAATGTTTAGGTAACTTTGCTTGTTGGGGTTCATCATCATGCTATTTTAAAGTAAAGAGTGTCTGATGATACTGTATATATATGATAATGTGGTTGATTGAGATACGAAATGGCAAATGTGTTAGATGGTATGGGTATGAAGGGGTTGTTATTTACCTGATAATTGTGTTTGTTGTGAGGTGCTTGTCACATCCAAGCACATTAGGAAGGCTGTTCCAGTTATTCTTAGCCTATGTCACATTTACTGCTTATAAGCTTTTGTAGTTTCCCATGATTTTAAAAGATTTTATATGATAAAAATGTAATTGAATATTGAACTTTTTGTATACATTTATGAAAATCTTGTGCTGTTTGTGTGGATAATAGATAGAGACTTTATTTCTTATGTTATAATATTAGGAGGCTGATATGGAGTCTGATCAGTCCTATTACCAGGGTACACCAACTGGAGTGAGTACTGTGATTACTTACATAATTTTAACACATCATATTTACTTTTTGTGATAAATATAATTTTGCTGCTCTCAATTTCATTGTCTTTGACAAAAATTGATTTTCCATACCGTCTTTCGAACTTTGAAATACTTTGCTTTTTTCTCTCTTTTACTTAAAATGTTGCTTGGGGGGTAGAGTTACATATTTCATTATTTGTTTCGTTGATATTTTTTTTTATAAAACCTGAACAACAACAGATATATTGATATTCCTAATATTTCCCTAGGAGACTGACCCCAGACCTAGCCCAATGCAATCTGCTAGGGTAAGTATTCAATTTGTCGTCTTTTTTATTTAAAATTTGTGGCTTAAATTCTATGTTTTATTTTCTAGTGGTATTCTTTTGGATTCACATTTTTTTCTCTTTAACAAGCAGCTCCATATCTTTAAGCTCCAATCAGTTTGCCTTGCTCTCAGGACTTGGGGAGGGGGGATTTTGGTTGGAATGCCATATACTTGCCTATGAAAGCATGTGCAAGTTAGATGATGATGGATGATTTTTTCTATTTTGTATAGGATTTCCTTGCCGCAGACCAGAGAATGGCAGAAGAAAGGGCTGCTTTCAGAAAGTGCATGCAGGAGGTATTGTATTATACACGCCATTTTCAACAGTAACATATAGCACATATGACAGCCCCTTACAACTTCTGTTCAACTTCAGGTGTTAGTCCTTCGAGAACTTGAAACCTTTTTCCCCCCTTTTCTTTTTCATGTCTCACAAATTAAATTCTTTTATCTATATCTCACTGGTTATGCAGTGCCTATCCTGTGAAAGAGTAAGAGAAAAGTTATAATCTGATTATGAATATGAAGAGAGCGCATTGACATTGATCATTCTGGCCTCTGTTTATTCCTGGTTATTGACATTTTCAGGGTGGAGACATCAAACAACATGCTCTCCGAGCCATGAAGGTAAGGGTCAGTTATTTTCAAAGATTATTGTCTGTAATCAATTTTTTATGTTTATCAATGAAGGCAATACTCTGGTTCAGACACCATGGTGCTTACATCTCCATTTTTTTTAGTCTGACATGTTACTGACACTACTGCATGATTTCTCATATTTGATACTTTCAAATATTACAGTTATTTATTATCTGTCATTTCAGACTCCTGCTCCTCAACAGCCAGCACCTTTAGGAGTCATCAAGGTTGGTATTGATTTTATTTGAAAAAAAAAAAATAAAAAAACTAGTACTATCAGGTTTGCAGTAGGACCCCCAAAAATATAATTGACATTACCATATGTTTAAAAGTTGAGATTTTTTGTGCAGATCTTAAATGTAAATTCATTGAGAAATGTTGAAAATTAAATTTTTTATTATATTTATTTGAATGTTGTTTTATTTATAGCCAAGTGGTGCCAGAGGACAAGCGGCAGATTTGGATAGAGTCAGAAAAGAGGTGAGTTTTTACGATAAAGGAGACCTACATAAGTAATATTACAGTGTGGTAATTTTTTTTAAGTTTGTTATTATTTAAAAGGTCATATCCACACATGTTTGTGTGTGTACTTTATGTTAAACAAAATTTGTAATTAAGTTCTCAATTATATTTCAGGCTGCAGAAATACTACAGCTTACTCAGCCTAAAGAAGAGGTGAGCTTTCATACAAAACTGAAAAAGCTATTTTTATAACAACCCTTTCATACTTGAATTTAAACACTGGTTTGGTATGGTTTCTGTTTTTTTAATTGTATCTCATATACCCTTTCAGGTTCCTGAACTCAAAAAGCCAGTTATGATGCCCTCCTTCAGAGTGAGTATATTTTCAGAGCCTAATGCAGTCCACATTTACTTGTTAATTTTACTACAATTTCAAATTTTAAACATAAATGAGTGATATTCAGAGAATGCTCCCGGCCTGCTCCCAGCCTCTGTTAACATTATTGGGAAGCAAGTCATTTTACACTATTCTCTCAATTCCAGTCTTGCAGCTCAAGAGATCCAAAAGAACAATACAAGGAAATAAGAGGGGAGGAGGAAAGAATCAGAAAGGAGGTGAGGGACTTGTTTCTTAGATTCCTTATCTTCATCATCATCGTCATCAATATAATCATTGCCAATTTTTTGACATGTTTCATTGTCCTTGGCTCAGGTCTGTTTTTTTTTTCCTTTCTACTTTTTATTCTGCGCGTGTTTCTGTTCTGTCTGATGCTTCTTGTGAGTTTGGTAAGCTTACTTGTATATTAGCAGATCCAGTAATGTGACGATAATTTCTTTTTCACTTTCATTTTTTAAAATTTTTTCATTACTTTTACTTCAGGCTGCAGAAATCCTTCAGCTTACCAAGCCTAAAGAGCCGCCCAAAGACAAGGTAAGCTATTATACTGAAACAGGAAAATAATAGATGCAGTTAATCTTTTATTTAAATTTTGCTTCTGGAATTTAAAAAAGTGTTTTGTTAAGAAATGGTGTTTCTTTATTATTTCAGATCCTTGAACTAAATCTGCCTCCCCCAATGTCAGTGAGTATACATATTCATGTAATATGGGTATTTATTATCATTGCTCCGTTCAGATCATTTATCATCAATAGAATAATCTTTTCAAAAATGTTTCTTATTTGTTAAATATTCACATATTGTAGATTAATACCGTGAAGCATGTTCTTAAATGACATTTCCTTAATTACAGTCTCTCAGTGCAAAGGATCCAAAAGCTGAAGAGGAGAGAGTTAGAAAAGAGGTAAGGCACTTGTTACAGAGATTTCTTATCATTTTCATTGTCATCAATATAATGATGCCTGCTAATCTTTAGATCTTACTCATGTGTTTGTGTTACTATTAGAGAATTAATCTCTTAATTTGTTTTTTTTTTCTTTGCTCCAGGCTGCTGAAATCCTACAGCTTACTCAGCAAAGAGACAAGGTGAGCCTTGTACAAAAAAAAAAAAAAGGAAAATATTAAATGAGATTAATATTTAACACTAAGATTTATATTTAGAATATGATATGATGTTTTTTTAGTAATCGTGTTTCCTTATTATTTCAGGTTCTTGATCTCGATATGCCTCCTCCTATGCCATCCTATAAAGTGAGTTTATTATTATTATTATTATTATTATTATTAGTTAAGATGGGTATTTATTTTAAGGGATCCAGATCATTACCCTATAATGTAATTATCTTTTCAAGGATGCTTTTTATAAAGAAACATACAGACATTATCTTGACATACTGTAGATTAATGTTATGAAACATGTTCTTAAATGACATTCTCTAATTACAGAGTCTCCTCTCAAAGAAGCCAAAGGCTGAAGAGGATAAAGTCAGAAAAGAGGTAAGGGGCTTGATTTTAGTATTCCTTATCATCATTGTCATCATCATCATCAGTGTCTGTTAATCAGGCAGATTGAAAGCATATTACAGACAAAGTTGCAAGTTTCTGTTAAAAAGTGTTGTTCATTAAATGAGCTATATTCATATGTGAGGATTAATATATTATTGATTTTTATATGACTGTATGGATATATCAGTACCAGGAACAAGCTTTTTGTTTGTAACGTCTTATAATTATATGTGTTCTAAGATTTATTTGGTAATTGTTACACTTCAGGCTGCAGAAATCCTACAGCTTACACAGCCTTCTCTCACAATGCCCTCTGCCAAGGTAAGCTTTTATGCAAGTATTGGAAATAACATGTGCATTTAATCTTTTATATGGAGATTCAATAATGAGCATATGTTTTATTTTTCATCATTATTTATCATTTCGACTTTCAAAAGTCTGTTGTTTTGCCATCAATCAAAGTGTCATAGTTTGGTATGTTGGCTTGAAAATTTATTTTTTCTACAATTTAGTCATCTTTTTAGGTGGAAGATATTAAGAATGCATATTTATGAACCAATTGATATGCTTATGATGATAAAAATAATGCAATAATTTTTCAACAATTTATTCTTTTAAGTTTCTTATAGCTATTTGTAGTTGCCAAAATATTTCATTTGTTATTTATTTGTTTGTTTATGTTTGTTGTACATTAACAATGTGCATGCCTGCTATTTCAGGATGAGGACATCGTCCGACAGGAGGTATGTGACTTTTGTTATCCCATATGTCTGAGTTTTAAGACATGAATGTAAAATAATAATATTGCATTGAAAGTACCATGTTGTGTTTATTTGAGAGGTATTAGTAGGAGACTTCATTATGAAATCTCTGGAGGGCATTAGAAAAAGTGAAGTTATTTTTTTTCACTACATCAGTTCTGCAAAATCTATTTGTTATTTATTGTTTGAGTTTTAGAAAGTGAATGCAAACTGATAACACTACATTTTTAGTCAGTTGTTGTGCTAATTTGATTTTTTGATATACATATGTATTTTTTTCTTATTAATTTTTTTAAATTCAGTTTTGTGTATGATGCTGTTTTCTTTTGGCCAGCGTACTTGATATCAAACTGAATATTCCTGTAGGATACATGGAGTTATTTTTGTGTTTGACTTCATGGCTGTTACTTTGATACATTATACATTTGTTTTAATTATTTTTTTAGCCTGCTGGTCTCCAAAAGTCTGCACCCTTGCCAGCCATTCAAGTGAGTATTCATCTAACACAAATTAATGCTCTCCGTATTTGATTTTATACAAATTAAGTACAGAATAATGCAAAATAAGGAAATACTTCAAATTGATGTTTGTTTTTTCTTTCTTACTGTTAATTTTTTATCAATATTCTTTTTTAGCCTGCTGGTCTCCAAAAGTCTGCACCCTTGCCCGCCATTCCAGTGAGTATTCATCTAACACAAATAAATGAAGTGTGAAGTAAATGCAAAATAATGGAAATACTTCAAATTGAGTTTTTTTTTCTTTCCCACTGTTTATTTGCAAACAATATTCTTTTTTAGCCTACTGGAATCCAAAAGTCTGCACCCTTGCCAGCCATTCCAGTGAGTATTTTATAATTTATTTAAAAATTTCTTTTCTCTGCTTTTAATTTAATATAAATAAGTATGAAATAAATGGAAAACAATGGAAAAACTTTTGCATTTATTTTTTCCACTGTTTTGTTATTTAGCCTGCTGGAATTCAAAAGTCTGCACCTTTGCCAGCCATTAAAGTGAGTATTGATGTTCTTAATATAATATAATTATATGACAAATGAAACATCTTGTAGAAGTTATTCTGAAAATACAGTACATATAAACGGGTCAAATGAATTTACTAGAATGTCAAGAAAGAAGAAATAACATTCTGTTTGGTTGTTTAAGTATATGTTGAAATATTCACTTGTTGTAAGCATAATTCAAATATAATTTTGTACTCTAAATTACAGCCCAGTATTTCTGAGGAAGCCATGGTTGATGAGGCAGATGAGATGACAACCGACGATGAGGAAGTCGAGATGAAGATCGACCATGAGGTAGACGAGGCAGAGATTGACCATGATGAGGAGGCAGAGTATGTAGAGCAGATTGCATCTCAGGTACGAGACATATTTCAGATTTTTTTCCAGCTGTGATGAAAGAACCGCAGGAGCAGATTAAGATGGTCTGCTGGGTCCATCAAGTATTTTCTTGAAATTTGTTTTATAAGCTAATTCATTTTGGTGGATTAATTTTTGTGGTGATTTTGAAATGCCTGGATTTGGACATGAAGGGTATATACCTGTACTGGCCACATCATTATAGGAAAAAATTACAGAAATGATTGTCTATATGATAATGTTTTTTTTTTCATTTTGTTTTCTTGATTTCAACTCGTATTGAATTAATCCATTCAGAATTGCAACCTGCATTTACTGGTGTATTACAGATCTTTAAAGCAACAACTACAGATGCTGGCATAATGATAGGAGATGACTTGGATGAGATCAAAGCTCTGGTAAGCCTCATTTGCTCCACAACTTCTTTGGAACATAAAATGGATTGGTTGATTAAAAAAACTTATCAGATCAAACCTCAAATATTAGTGTCACAGTGGTTCATATATTTTGTCATACTTTTTAGTATTTTCCCACTTCAGTCAGCAGTTTAATGTAAAATTAAATATATTTGCACTGCCAAATGTATGCTTTTTAATTATCTGCCATTAAATACGTATGTAGCAATTTACAGCATGGCCCTGGTTACTTTTTCAGATACAACAAATGGCGAAAGAATTGGCAAAAGCAAAAGATCAAATTCAGGTACAGGGCAAAGAAATTGGACAGCTGAAAACAACGGTAAGTCAGAAGGTAATGCATTATGTAGACAGATAGGTCTAAGGTTTTTGCAGGGAATTTGCATGAGATCTAATATTTAACAGAAAGAAAGAATGGAAAATATCCATCAGCTGTGTAGAACTTGTGTTACTGGAGACCTGTGTAAAATAGTGTATAAGAGATAGACTTCTTTTTCAACTTTAGTTTTCCTAATTTGTTCAGAAACAAAAAATTCTGAAATGTGTAGTCATGAGTTTATCATGCTGATAGTTTTTATCTTTATTAAACCCAGGTCAAAGACTTGAAAGATGAAAAGAGGGAATCAGATAACATCTCAAATGCAGCAATGGAAAAGTTCAAGGCAGAGGTAATGGCTATAGCTTAGGGTTCTGTTCATTAAGACATTTATATAATAGCTTATATATAATCATATATTATGATAGAGATTACACATACTAAGTACATTTACACAAAAGTTTTAGAACTTTGTAATTTGGATCCGCATTTCCAGTCTCTGTCTTTGCAGAGAACATTATAAACCTTGTAAACTATTCATCATTACCACACTGGTGCACATAGTCAAAACAGTTTTGGAGCGGGGGAGAACTGTATTAGTTTTCACTATTTCTGAGATAATTGATGAGATTTTTAGCTGTGTTAGATAAGCATAGGCAGTATATTGATGAAAATCAGATGAGATAATGTTTTTGTCCCTCCAGCTCACCAGCCTGAGAGATGAAAAGAGGCTGTTTGATGACATGGTACAGAAGGACTTGCTTCACATCCGCAGTCAGGTAAAGAAGCTAGCTGGTCCACATGGGGTGTGGCAGGATTTCTTTAAAAGAGGATGGGGGGGGGGGGGCTCTTTTGATTGTATATTTTTTTACATTTGAAAGATAAGCAATAAATGTTGCTGATTCAAGATACTTCATTAGACAAAAATGACTTTCTTAATGACTTTCACTGTCAGAAAATACATACATGTAAGATTGCAAAAATGTGAAATTATCAGATGATTGTACATGTCAGTTATCACTTTCATGACTCGTGTTATATTTCTTTGTCTTCTTTATGTTTCAGGTGATAACATTGGACAAGAATAAGAGCAGAGAAATACAAGATCTTAATGAAAAAGTGGATGACATTGGCAAACAGGTAATTTGACTCAGAAATAGATTTCTTAGTACAGTAACAAATAAAGATACCAGTAAGTTTTTGAAAACTAAGTAAATCTTTGCAATAACATGACAGTAATGTTGATTAGGAAATAGGTTTTTTTTGCATCCAAAATATATTTTAAATAAATGAGACATGAATTTTGTTAACAGGTCAATGAGATAAAAGAAGCCAAAGATGATTCTTCTGATAAAACCAAAGATTCCCTGACAAAAAGTCAGGTAAGGCCATTTCTCCTTCATATCAATGAAAAATCTCTGACAGTTTAGAACCATTTCATTTGTTGTTGTTATTGTTGTTGTTTGCTCATTTGCTTTTGGTCATAATTTTTTTTCCTCTGTAACTTTTTTAATTCTTCACTTTCGAAAAAGAAACAAGGGCAACTCTTGAGATTGGATGTTTTATTCTCTAATTGCATTAAATTGAAATGAAAAAATGGGAGAGAACTCAAAATAATTTTCAATTGTTTCTTTATGTTCAAGTAAGATAGCTATGGCTTTTTATTTTGCAATATTTTATGACTTAATTAATCTTTGGATGAAGGGCTTTGAAAAGGGCAAGGACAAAGAACTAGAACAGCTGAAGGATCAATTGGATGACTTCAAAAAACAGGTAACTAGACTGAAGTAACTAGAAGTTTACATATCATAAAATAAACAAGGAATGGCTTTGTTCTTGAGATTAAGTGCTTTTACCAATTGTACTCCTTTAATTTGTATCGCTACTACTTTGGTTTATTTTATTTTACATTTTAAAAATGGCTATACTAGTATCAATTTTGATTTCCAGATCAAAGAAGTCAAAGATTCAAAGAAAGGCTCCTCCCAAAAGGTAGAGAAAGAAGTGGATGAAATCAAAAGCCAGGTAAAATCCCTTCAGTGTTTTTTGCTTTCTATGGTACAGAGTCCCCGAAAAAGAAACCCTTTTCAGTCTTAAAATTTTTGACACAAGTCAAGAAATCAGTTTTTCAGATTTAAAGAAATGAATGAATAAATAATTATAGATGTTCTTTTTTTGCCAGTTTTTAATTGTTTTGATTTTCTGACATGTTGAACTTTACTACAGTGGTTAAGATTATTATTATTATTATTATTATTATTAATTGTTTTTTTTTTTTGAAGATTGCTGACTTGAAAGAAGCCAAATTTGAAATAGACCTCATGCTTGAAAGAGAACTGTACCAATTCAAAAGTCAGGTAGAGGCAATTACCTCTTACTTTTTTATATAAACGTGCATAAAAACAGATAAGGATTTGGTTGCTTACTTTTACTGTTTATATAAGTGTAAGGAGGGTGTCGTAAAAGAAATGTCCTTGACTCATGAAGGTGTGCTTTTGTTGATATCTATCAGATGAAAATGCTGTTAATATTAATAAGAACATTTTTGGGGAATTATGTGATATGTAAGATAATAAATTTTTGGAATATTTTAGATGAAAACTGCTCAGCAGACTAAGACTGATCTGGCACAACTGAAGACCACTGTGGATGAAATCAAAGCAGAGGTAACTGCATTGGCATGCCACTTTCTTAAATATCGAGGCAAAAAACATTTTTTTCACTTCAAAAGAAAAATCGAACACATTTGTGTTAACCAAAACTTATTTAAATGCCTAATTTCTAAAAGATTGTAGCATGTGAATATCAATCAGACAAACTTCCAAATTTTTGATCTTATGTTTTAGGTCACAGACTTGAAGGATGAAAGAGATGAATTGGAGGTAGAAAGGGAATTGTACCAGATGAAAAATCAGGTTAGAGAACTTATAGAATAATAATATTATGTTATGGGGTAGTTGTTTTCATGTTCCATTGTTTGGGATATAGTAAGAAGGGCCAATTACTTTGGGTTCACTTAAGTTAGTAAAATGATAGAGATAATGAAAATGATGATTTTAGGATATCTAATGCTGTTAAAAGAAAAAAAGGATTATATAATAAGCGTGATATGATACACTCAACCTATGATTTTGTAATGAAATGCTTTCATAAATTTCAGAAAAAGGGTACTAAAAAGACCACCAACAACAAAGAGATAGAACAACTGAAGGCACAAGTGGAAGAACTCAAAAGACAGGTACCCAGTTTACATATCATTTGTTTAATTGTGCGAGAATAATATTTCCAGTGCATCATATTAACAAAATGATGAGGCAGATGTAAAATTCTACACATAAAGAGCAAATTGGCGTAAAAGTTTTGTTTTTGCTGAATGTGCTAAATATGCTACTATTCTAAAGTTATGTTTTGATTTTAAAAAATGGTTCTTATACAGACATATTGTTGAAATTTACAGATGGACACTGACGTTAAAGAAGCCTGGCTGGAATCTGCTGACACCAAACAGAAAGGTCAGATGAAAAGTCAGGTAAGTTCACTTCTTGATTTCTCTTCCTTCTTCCTCTCTCTCCTCTCTCTCTCTCTCTCTTTTTCTCTCTTTCTGGTTATTTTTTTATTGTCAGTTATAAGAGAATTTGGTAGTCAGAAAAAAAAGGTCATCATTGTACAGATTGGATTTGTTAGGATTTTGAAGTTATTTCACAACTCTTAGTTGCTATTATTCAAGTGATGTAAAAATGAATTTTCAGATGAAAAGCCTCCAGAAACACAGCAACAAAGCCTTGGATCAGCTGAAGGCTAAAGTGGATGAAATCAAAGCTCAGGTAACTAATCAATGTTGGAAATTATGTTAGTTCTAGGCAGGGGTTATTTTATCTCACACTGATTAATTATGGCGAGGCCAGTCTCTTTTGTAGTTCACTCAAAATTTTGGGTTGCAGGGGCGAATCCAGAGATATTTACTGACAGTGTTCCAAATTATCTTTGTTGATCCATCCTCCATTTTTTACCTTCTTCCGACAGAAAAATTGATGACCTTCAGTGTAAACTTGAAAAATTCTGACCGCCTTCTGAAAGACCCAGAAGACGGCCTCCACCCACCTAACTTTAAAAAAAAAAGCAGAAAAAATATGTTATGTTAATAAGACAGCGTGTTTTAATTTCCAGATGAATGAGATCAAAGAGGCAAAGGAAGAATCTGAGCACATCTTGGAGAAGGAAATTGAGCTGATTAAAAGTCAGGTAATGGTATTTTGATGGCTTGGCTGTATATGGGGAATTGTAAGAAGAAAAGTGGAATAGAAAATGTGATTGTTTTGTTTAAAAAAAGAAAAAAAGAAAAAGACCTTTGGACAGTGAAACAATTTATGGCACTGTTTAAATGTAAAATAAGGTTGCACATGATAGCTATCATTTTATTGTGTTTTATTATAATTTTAGATGAAAAACACTCACAAGAACAAGGATGGTGATTTAGATCAGCTCAAGAATAAAATTGAGGACATCAAAAGAGAGGTAAACATTTGTGGAAGTTTGGGGCAAGGGCTCCATAATTTAAAAGATATTTAGCAAGGTTTTGAAGTGAGTTATCAGATTACAAAAACAATTCAAATGCAAATAATAGACACATTTACAAGGAATTAGTATCAAATGTTTATATTTTAACCTTACAGATCAATGATTTGAAAGAAGTAAGAGAGGAATCCAACGAAATGGTGGAGCAAGAAATACATCAAATCAAAAGTCAGGTAAAGTACATCTTTTTATATTCATTTGGTTGTAGAATAAAAGAGATGAAATTTGATATTTTGGACTACTTTTTCAGTTTTCGGTATACTTTTTGTGTTGGGTGTTTATGATTATTTTAGAAATTGTATTTACAGCTCAAGAGTGTGCAAAAGATCAAGTACACCGAATTTGAACAACTGAAGGTCAAGTTGGATGAGATAAATGTTCAGGTAGTGATTTTCTTTTCTTTTGTTTTTTTTTTTATTTTTATAAATTAATTAATTCTGAAGGGCAGCAGTTTTTCCCCATTCACTACTGTTACTGGAGTTCAGTGTACATCATATCTTTCATCATTTAAGAACATATGTGACTTGAAAGTCTTCATTTTCAGAAGAATCAATTTAGCCAAGTTTTTGATGACAATGTATTTTCATTCACAGGTCACTGACTTGCAAGAAGAGAGGAAAACAGAATATCCCAAACTGGGAAAGGATCAGCTGAAAAGTCAGGTAAATGAAAAATTATTTTCATTCTATTCTAATTTGCGTCATGTCATCTTTATTCTTTTATTATTGATTTTGTTTCATTTAAGCTTTATTATTTTTCACATTTCTGTTAAAGGGGTTGGTATTTGTAGAAAAATCAGGATGATTGGATAGCAAATAAAATGTACAAATCATGAAATTATACACTCACTCACTACCATAATTAAATTTGTTATATCCAATTTGTCTTTAGATGATGAATGTTGCAACAAACAACGAAGAGTTTGAACAGCTGAAGATAAAAGTGGAAGAGAATAAAAAACAGGTAGCATTATGTATTATGAATTTATTATTGATAAACTAGGTAATATAATCAGTTGAATTTCAATTCCCACAGTGTAGCTTCTAGATAATTAGAACAGACAAAATCTGTAAAGATAATAATCCTCATATGTTTTATTACTTATTGAACATTAGCTATCACCTGCTGACTAGATAATTTTAAATGATGATGTAGTTCTTACAGAATCTGTTTTAAAATATTTTTAGATCACTAACTTGAAAGAAGCAAAAGAAGAACTGAACGAAGTGGTCGACAGAGAAATGGAGCTGATCAAGAGTCAGGTGAGGGGATTATTTTACAACTTACTGGTGTAGAAGTGGGTCAAAGGAACTTGATTAATTTATTGATTAATTGGTTGATTGATTGATCAGGAAGACAGTAAAAATTTTATGATAGAACAGTGAGATGTGTGAGAATTTGAAACTTTTTCTGTTCATTATTTATGAGTAATAGGCCCAAATGTAAAACTGCAGATGTCTTTTTGTAATTTGATGTGTTTGTGGACTTCAGTTGAAGACTCTTAAAAAGGCCAGAGACAGAGAGGTGGATCAGCTCAAGGGAAGAATGGATGACATCAAGACACAGGTAACAGGAACTCTGAACAATCTTAAGTCATTGAAAATGTATGTGTTATGGTGCATTCGCAATGGAACTACCATACTCAGGGGCGGATCCAGGGTTATTTTCTGACAGTCTTCCAATTTATCTTTCTTGGTCCATCCGCCATTTTTGACCGTCTTCCGACAGAAAAAATTAGATACCCGTCAATGTAAACTTGAAAATCTGATCGTCTTCCGGAAGACCCAGAAGATGCACTAAATCCGCCCCTGGAAACTATTGTACTTGGTAGATCATTTTTGTTGGGATTCGCTGAATGCAATCAGTTTCACTTAATGATATGTTTTCATGATCAGCTATAGGGGTGATTAAAGTGTGGATTCAGTCGCCCTCAAAGAAAAGTATAAAGGTTCCAGATTGCTCTGCTTAGTAAGATTTAGTTCATTAAAGTTAATTGTGAACACCCCCTACGAGAAGAGACAATCAGCAAAAACAATAATTATAGACATATCAAAAGCAATTATGATTAATATGTAGATATTTCATACAGTTGTTTTAAGTTGTCGTAGCTTTTCTGTTAATTTTGTAAAATTAGAACAGAATCAGGACATGGTATGTTCTTGTTTACAGAACTCTGGCATTAAGGAAGACTCAGACGTGGAAGATTACAGGTTGAAATCTCAGGTATGTTATTTAATCTCAAATTGCAACACAATATTTATCACTATATATATATTTTTTTTTTTTTAATTTAGATATCACTTGGTTATTATCAAAGAAATTCTTTTAGCCTGGGTAGCTTTCTAAATGTTGAATAATATTTATTTTGGGCATGCCAACAAATTAATATTTTGGTAAGGAGAATTTTTTTGAATAAAATTGTTGTCAGT
The DNA here is from genome assembly GCF_001039355.2 of Lingula anatina. The sequence goes on from NW_019775530.1 coordinate 142,638, forward strand.
GAGAGATATCATAAGATTATTTGTCTACTGAATTTTTAGTTTTGTAAATTAAATTCTCAGGTAAAACTCAGGGACAGAAATACAGTAGAATTACAGAAACTCAGGGACAAGGTGGATGATATGGATGAAAAAATAGACGACCTACAGAGACCTGTGATAGTAAGCATGAAATTTTATTAGAATATTATTATTTGGGTGATAAAAAAGATTGGTTTTATTCCATACATTTGTCAATATGTCAAATATATGAAGACAAATAGGGATAACAAAGTACAATATCTTAGGATATAAGATTTTTGAATGGTTGATTTGTATTTTCTTGTGACGGTTTATGAACAAAAATGTTTTATTGCACAATTTCTGTGCCAAGTTGACTCTAAAAACATGAACGAAAATGCTGTGAATAATGATTTTTCTGTCAGATGATCCTGTGGTCATTAAATGAGTCAATGTAAATTTTCAGGTGAAAAAATCCAAAAGGTGCTATGACAAAAGTGCAATAGAAATTGAAGATCTTTCGGAGAAAATTGATGAGACCAATGAAAAAGTGGATTACATCAGAAAACAGGTGAGTATGAGTATTCAGTTCTGATAACCATGGATGATACTAATTTTTCACAACTTTTACAGTAAGCCAATTGAAAATAAACAAAAATATTCATGTTCATTTTTATGACCCATTCTCTAAGATACTTACAAAGTAATTTAGATTTTCAGATAATTTTCTTTTGTTTTTTTAGATGAAAAAGAATAAGGACAAAACTGCGAAAGATTTAGAACAACTCAGGGAAAAATTGGAGGAATATGATGAGAAGATGGAGGAGATTAAAAAACAGGTAGGTGTATTGATAAACCCTTCTCTTTGTTTTCTTTTCACATTTGCTTCTTAGATACAAAAGTTTTATTTTAAGAGAAAAAGAAGAGAAAAACTACTGACAAAATATTTGAAAGGTCAACATTTTTAGTCTAGATTTTTGAAAGAAAAATACAAATGAAATTGCTTTGAAACAGTAAAAGATTAATGATTTAATTATAAGATTTTATGGGGTTTTATTCATAATGACTCCGCAATGGAGTTGATGTTTTTGCTTCAAGTTTGTTTTGTTAGTTGACAGTCGAGCTGAATAGATAATGGAGGGAATTAAGTAAGATTTTCAATATACACTTGAAAGGAGTGAGTTAAAATCAGTAAAGTTTTTTGTGGTGATTAATTTTTCACAATGATAAATTATAATGATGAAGTGATAATCAGTACTATATTGAGCTGCCTTGATTTGTAATATGGCACTATTTTTTTAGCTGAAAATCTCCAAGAAACGCAAGGACAAAAGTGCAATAGAATTTGAAAAAATACAGGACAAAATGGATGATGTTATGAAACAGGTAATAATTGTAATCATGGTATTTGTAACATGTCCATCCAACAAATCTTGGGAATTATGAATATTCAAATGAGCTAGACATTTAATATAAATAAATGTTTTTTTTTTTTTTTTTTTTTTTTTTTTTTTTTTTTTTTTTTATTATAGGATTGTTGATTTTTTTAAAGCAGCGATGACTTTACAAAGAAAAAAAAAAAAGAATTGTTCAATTATTTAAAAAAGCCTGACATTAATTTTATCATATGTTGATAATTTTCAGCTGAACATCATTCAAAGAAACAGGGATAGAAGTGCAAGAGACTTTGATAGACTTGAATACAAGATGGAAGAGAAGTCAGACGAGATCAAAAGACAGGTAAATAGCCTGAGACAGAGAAAATCCTAGCTTTATTTTATAGCTCTTCAGAGGAATCCAAGTTTTGAAACAATTAAAAAAGAATTTTGTCAGATTAATATATTAATTTTTGGTTCTTGGTACTTTGTAATTCAAGCCATCGTTTGGTATTTTTTGGTGTTGTTTATTTTCTATAGAACACATTGTCAAGTAAAAGACTAAATGATGTTTCTTACTGCTGTTCTTTTTGTTACAAAGATTCAATAAATTTACAAATCTTTTTATCAATTACCACTGTCAGCTATTGAACCAATTTTTCCCTTTCTTCCTTAGGAAGAGACACTAAGGGATTGTTACTTTCTATAACATATATTTTCATCTGCACAATTCATAGATCTAGCTCTTAGATGAAATCAACTTGTGAATTTATATTTTACAGATAAGAAGAATGAAACCAGCAGCCGAAGGGTAAGAAAAACACCTCTTATATATATATATGTTTCACACTTGGATTTGTGATTGAAAACATTCAGACAAATCACGAAAAACTATTAAAGAACAGAAGTAAGAGATTAAGCAGAAATGAAATTATTTCCATGTAACTTTTAGTCAAAATGTTTCGTACGTATGTATACATCCTTTTTTTTTAAAGTGACAAATGATAAAAAATGTATTTTAATACAAATTTCAAAACAAAAATTATCAAAATTACAGGTCCAGCCCCTTTGGCACGTGGATGGGCTATATGATTGAAGATAGTAGATTCCAGTAGATGAAGTCCAGTCAAGTAGACTCTGTCTGGAGTTATCGGTGTTGGGTTGCTAATTGAGCCCTCAAGGAGACCGTGGATACGGACGATGTCGGTGGGTCGAAGTGTGGAGGAAAGAATTGGATCCGCGTATCGCCATGTTGTGTTCTTTAACTTCCTCAAGCGGCCTGGGCTCTATTCTTGATGGCGGCAGTGTCGTCTATCTGACCATGGAAGTCTTAAGGATATACAATCTGACAACGTTGAGCGATGGAACCAGACTGTTCGGCTGCGGCCGGCGCTGGGGCTTCAGAGAGAAGGGTTAACTACTAGTTGGTATAATCGTCATTATGTCACATGAAGCTAATACCCTCTCTGCTAGCCTTGTTGTTGCGGTTACTGGATGCTTCCGTGGTACAAGGTGAAGATTTGGACCAAAGGATTAGATTCATTCGATGTTTGAAGTTGAAGTGGTTTCTGCGAGGTTTTCATGAGGTGACTCGATGCCCTTGCTTTGGATATGGGTCTCAAGTATTGGCTAATCTCTGGAGTCTGTGTGCAATTGTATAGAGGAGAGACACGTGCCATCAAAGCTGTTTCTTTCTGTCTTGGGTCTCTTGTGCAACTACCTCAAACTATTACTACCTCAAACAACAACTACCTCAAACTATAACTACCTCAAACTTAAACTACCTCAAACTATAACTACCTCAAAATTAAACTACCTCAAACACCTGTGCAATACTCTATGAAATACAGGATTATATTTGGTGCTATATTTGAAGAAATACAGGACTATATAATTGGTGCAATATTCTATGAAATACAGGATTTTATTTGGTGCTATACTCTATGAAATACAGGATTATATTTGGTGCTATATTCTTTGAAATACAGGATTATAAATGGTGCTATACTCTATGAAATACAGGATTATATTTGGTGCTATATTCTTTGAAATACAGGATTAATAATGGTGCTAAATTTTATGAAATACAGGATTAAATAATTGGTGCTATATTCTATGAAATACAGGATTATATTATTGGTGCTATATTCTTTGAAATACAGGATTATATTATTGGTGCTATATTCTATGAAATACAGGATGATAAATGGTGCAATATTCTATGAAATACAGGATTATAAATGGTGCTATATTCTATGAAATACAGGATTAAATAATTGGTGCTATATTCAGTGAAATACAGGATTATATTTGGTGCTATATTCTACAAAACACGGTATTATATTCAATGCAATACTGTATGAAATACAGGATTATATTTGGTGCTATATTCTTTGAAATACAGGATTATATTTGGTGCTATATTCTATGAAATACAGGATTATATTATTGGTGCTATATTCTATTAAATACAGGATTATAAATGGTGCTTTATTCTATGAAATACAGGGTTAAATTTGGTGCAATATTCTATGAAATACAGGATTATATTTGGTGCTATATTCAGTGAAATACAGGATTATATTTGGTGCTATATTCTATGAAACACGGTATTATATTCAATGCAATACTGTATGAAATACAGGATTATATTTGGTGCTATTTTCTTTGAAATACAGGATTATAAATGGTGCTATATTCTATGAAATACAGGATTATATTTGGTGCTATGTTCTATGAAACAGTATTATATTCAATGCAATACTCGACAACTTACCTTGTAAATACCTGGAATTTTGTATAAAGCTGCCACTGCTCATGAAGAATAAATAACGAATGTGTACCTTGAAGTACTTTATCTGTGCGTTTGTCTGAATGGGTCATTTCAATGGATAAAATATCAATAAACAAACTTCTTCAGAGGTTTTTTGATGTAGGGGCCCTTTACATAGGTATAGTTATATAAAGTGTAAAGATACAAATCAATTTCTGTGGATACCTGAGAATCTTCATCCCCCTCAACCCCATTTCAAAACTTGACAGAAAATGAGTCTAAACAAGGCTCGTCTTTTTTCATTTTCTTTGAAGTGGTCATAATTAAAAATAATTAAAAAATATTTTAAAAATAATTACTTAAGAGATTTCTGTTAAAAATTCAAATGCAACCATACCTGGTTTAGTACCTGTAAGGCCTATAGCGCATACATTTCCAAGAAATACATCTACATTTCAAGGAATCAAGGGTAAGATGGAAGGGTTCATCACTTGGCCTGGATGCCAAATGAAGCATAACAAACTAACAAAACCAAATGAGTACACAGATCAAGATCCCAACATTTAAACCATTAAAAAAAACCAACCAAAACGTAGATCCAAAAGGTTTATTAGTCATAAAATTTTGCATGTAAAAAGTACAGAGTTCTCACAAGGTCAGCTTTGAGAAAAGAATCTTACCAAGATTCACACCTAAACTCGTAAGGTTCCTTAACAGCATCTCACTTACTTTCCTCACAAATTTTTTACAAAATGAGGAAATGATTCTAATCTCAACTGCGGCCTGCAAGTGGGAGATAAATTGAAAAGGAAATATGAAGCATTGAATCTAAAGACAAAGCATCTAATTACGGATGTAGTTTCTCCACTCAGCAGCTCATATCAGAGTTCTGGTTCTCCAATACTTTGGAAGAGGCCATGTCAACAGCTTTCTCCACTTTCTCAGGTGACTGAACAAACATTGAAAACTGAAGAACTATGGCTCTTATATAAACTGGCGATTGAAGAAACTATCAGAGTAACCGAGTAATTTACTCGGAAGATTAAATTATTCACTAAAAGACAAAACATACATTTACATCAAATTACACTGATAATTTTCTGCACTACAGCTTAAAGCAAATACTGTACTTTTTGCACAACACTTTTCCAAACATATTCGGTGTGACAGGGGTGGATCCGTTAATGAAGACAGTTTTTTGTGTAATACTAATTTCTGATCTCCATAAATGCAATTGTTACCATTGAAAAGAATTCTGGCGGGATTGTTTATAGTCTAATTTGTGACCTGATTTTGTACATATAATTTTATCAAATTACACATCACTCAGTCGGAATGAGCACAACATAACCATCATGAGAAATTAGTACAAATCAAAAATAATATCATTTTAAAGTAGTTATTTAAATTGCTGTCTGACCTGATAAACCCATAACATCAGTGGTTATCTTTTTTACTTTTAGGGCTTTAAAGCAAACAGAATGTACCTTCTATGCCTGTGCCTGAACACATAAAACGGAAAACGTGTCATTAAAGAAACTAAATAAAAGGTATAAAATCACAATCCATTGATATCTTGCACACCTACATGACACTAATATAGCAAATGTAATGATATACAACTGACAGAGCCGTATATGAATCTTAACTGCTTTACATGGCTTTACATGATTAATCTTTTTTTCCTTACTGTAAACCATGCCGCAACTTCTTTCAGACAAGTGTAGCATAATTTCATTCTTAGTTTCACAATGGATCAAACAGTTGATGATAATAAATAGAAATATCAGTATGCTTTCGTTTTCATTATTCGTTTATGTGCAATTACCATGGCGCACAAGACATAAAATAATGTGTAAACCTACATCTATATGAATATACTAATAAAATATATAAAACCTACAGCACAACATGTCCACGTTGCCCTGATGGGCTTAAAACAACATTCTGGTTTCATTTAAAACATTTTGCACATTTTCCTCCACAGTTCTTATTACCTTTTAAAAGTAGCATGACACTTGCTCAGGACACGACTTCAGAACAAGGTCAAGTCATGACCTGTCAGGGTTATGACTTTCAAACTGGGTCACAAGGTCATGACCGCCAAACTGGGTCAGTATGTCATTGCAGCGACAGGGCAATGTGGCCACAAATGCACGATCTATAGAAATATATACACTGGTGTTAGGACTAATGCATAGATGCCAAGTAAGCTTGTGCAACGGGCTAATGTATAATGGCTGTCATATGAAGCTTGCAGATTAACAGGTTACTACACTTACATGTTAGGATTGGTCCGATGATATCTACTGGGAGATAACATATACAGTTTACTTATAAGTGGTGTGCACAGATACCATTAAATATATATATGTACAGTTAAACAGCCAAGGTTGCTGCTACACCCTGGAGCCCATGTTAACCTGGGAAATACTGCGATGCTAGTGCTCAAATTATCCTCCTGATATAGTTTTGATAATATTAAAGCAACTCCCAGGTTCATTCAATATCTTTTCACAAATCTCTGCTTTAGTTGCCATCAGCATAACCCACTGTCTGTCGCTTCCTCTCTATGGCATAAGTTAAACCATGTCATTTTGGAATGATCTTTTTTTTTTTCCTTCAACTTCTCTATTTCTTTTCTCATTTAACAACTCCCTTAATGCCACATTTTTGATAAAAAATTAATCATAATTCTAGTCACTTTTAAATTGACCCTTCGTATAATCATATCACTACATCAGGCCCAGTGACATAGATAGAAAATAAAAACTGTCTGTAAACTGTAATGCTTTACTGACATTAATTCTTCACTTATTTCTAAAGATGTTGCTGAGAGCTTGATCGTAGGTGGCTTAAAGGCTTAGTACCAAAATGAAGTGAGGTCTGTTCGTTTCAAATTGTGCTTTCAATTCAAGTGAATGCTCTTCTTTCACTGTGGTTATCTTAAATGCAATTTGTCATGTTACAATCAACTTTTACTCCAATGAAAAAAGTACAAAAAATCCCATTAAATTGCAAGCACAATTTTCACTAATACATGAAGTTTGGTAAATAAAAACCTAATCTAAGTCCAGAAATTTAGCAATTTTGTGGCTGTTCGAAATATCTGTAAGTGGGGTTCTCATAGCCGTTCATCTGCATGGCAGCAACATGTCTCTCTTCTGGCGTCTGCTGATCAATTTCTACGAAGCCGTGATTCACTGGGGTGCGCTGTGCTCTCTTCTTTCCTACTGCAATGGCGACCAAAATGATGACCAAGACGGCGATGCAGCCCATGGCGATACCGACAGAGGAGAATGTGCTGGTGCTTTTCATTTTGCTAACAACTGGCTGATTCTGGAAAGTAATGGAAGAGAACATATTAGAATGGTATACATAGAACAGACTAGAACACTTTTGTCCTACATCCATTCTTGAGTATCTCTTTTGTGTTACATCCATTCTTGAGTATCTCTTTATCTTAACCTCAAGAATATCTCAAACTATTTATCCATTCTTGAGTATCCCTTTCTAAGCTTAATCTCAAAACACATTTTGAAAACTACATCCACAGATAACATATCTACAAAATACAATTTCAGTATAGGGTCCCTCTCCTCCATGATTTGACCTCCAAAACATTTGCAGGACAATATTTCTTCCCTGTTCAAACTTACCACTTCAGCAGCGACCCCCTTGTTAGCCTGCATCAGTCCTATGACCTGGGCGCTCTGCTTCCCGTATGCGTGCTCATTCTCCATCACCTCGTCGTCAAACTTCACCACGTGCTCCTCAATGTGCACTGGCTTCGTTTTCTTGGCTGTCTTTTTCTGGGCTGGCTCTTCCACCTCAGTCTTCACAGTCAGTTTAGGCTGGTCTGTCTGCACAGGATGGTCTAGAAGGGAGAAAACATTGATTTCATTAGAAATATGACATCAGAGTAAGGAATGAGGCTATAATGCGTTAGATGTGCCCGCATGAGGCCAGCAGCATCAATGTATCACATAGGATCCAGTGATATGTTTTCCAGGCGTGAACAATCATTATCTTGTTCTGTTCTAATTTCTTATTCAACATCATCCTGAAATTGAAACACTTGGCCCGAATGGGTCTTTCGTTGATTGACACACAACTTAAATTCATAAATCTCATCTGACTTTATTAAAACTTCCATTTCCAAGGCAATTTATTGATCAGAGCCCCCACCCCTCTATATTCCTTTTAGATTCCTGGTTGCACCTACCTTTGGCAAACTTCTCCTTGTATTTTTCCACCAGGTCCACCTTGGCTGGGACTGGCTCCTTCATTATCTTGTCCAAAGCATTGTCCATTCTGGCATAGGTTTTCATAAAGTCAGCTGAAACCAAAATTCAAGGAAATAATCACATAAACCCTAAATTATTAATCTAGATCTAATCACTCTAGTCATAACAAGGAGTAAATTGAGGTATGAAGTTTAAGTCTTATAGCTGGCAATTTCAAGGGTATTGCTTTTCTTGGATTGAAACAGTAACAAAAGCAAAGCATAAAGTTTATGAAGACGAAAGGAGATAAACTATACAGAAAACTTCCCAATCAATCTTTAGATACACATGACAAACAGTAAAGATCAGAAACATAAAAATGATTGTGAAATGAGTTATATGATAAAGACACTACACTGGGTTGCATAAAAAAAAATGGCTGGTTGAAAATAAAAAGAATGCATATCCCATAAACTAGAAAAAATTAGTGTCTGACTGAAAAATCGTGGCTAATTATAACTGCACTGAAGAATGATACACTGCTATATGCCTGTTATCTTACCAATTCTGGCCGTAATCTTGCTGGCGAGGGCAGGCACACGATCCAGCATGGCAATGCTCTGGTTAATACGGAGGTTCGTCTGACTCAGGTGCNTATAATACATGACAACTAATAATGAAATAAGAAATTTATACAAAATGGTGAAGGTCAACATCATGATTTTTTCTACACATTTACAAAACTAAGTCACATTCACAGGACTGCATAAGATTTAAGATAAAGTTTGTGCTTTCAAAAGAGCACATGCATCATATATTTCAAAATAATAAAGTGTTATAATTAGTAGATATGAGAACTGTATAAACTTCTCAAGCCTTGGACTTACATCTGGGATGTCTCTCTGCAGGGCCTTCAGGTATTTGTCAATTGTCATGCGCTTCTTGGTGTTGAAGTTTGTCTGCACATGTTGCTCATGGACAGCCTCTAGCTCGCGTTTCTCTCCCAAGTTCTCATTTTCAAGGGCCTGGTATGTCTTTTCAAAACGCTAAAATGTGGAGAAAGAAAATGTAAGTCGGAACTTTTTCCATTTGTAAAATTTTAATACCTTATGACCAGTTCTATTCATTCATTCTCTCGTGCTATATTATGAGACTTCCAAATATAACTAATCTTATACTACAGTAACTTTAATAATTGGTCCCTGTAGAAATTGATGGGCCACTGATTGATGCTTTTATCCCAAGTCAGTTTGTCTTCCAACTATAGATCAGTGTGTAGAATTAGAACTGTATTATAATCATCACAATCATTATTATTTTTACTACTAAATCTTTCACTAACCTCTGTTATTTCCTTCTTCATCTTCTCGGCTCCCTTGGGATCCTTGGCGCTAAGTTCCACAACACGCGCCCGTGCTGCATTCCACTCTTTCATCAACACGGTGATCTTGTCTTGATGGACAGTCCTCATCTTCTTCTGCGCCAGTTTGAAATGTTCATGCTCATCAAAGTACTCGCCCAGACGTCCCTGGTGGAGGTACTTGGCTAAGTAGTCGTCCTTGGGTTTTTTGTCCTTGACCTTTTCCTTCTGAGGAGGTTTTGTTGGCTCGGCGGTGATTGGGATCTCTTTCTCTGCGGGCACTGCTGCCTTGTGTGTTACCACCTCTGTAAAGAAACAATTCAAAATACATTGCTAAGCAAGAAGATATTTAATTTTTCCCCTTTATTTTATACAGGCTGCCATTCTATTTACCTGATTTAATTTCTTTTCTTCATTTTCATCATACTTACCCTGGCACAGGTCCTTTGCTACCTACTGTTATATGACAATATGAAACCAAAAACTCATTAAACTGAACTAGTTTAAGCTTCTGCTACATAATCATGAAATGCAATTCCGTTTTCACTTTCGAACAGAATCAATGCTTCAACCTCAACAGCAATCTAAAAGAATAAATTGTTCTGTCACAATCAAACTAGTTAGTAACATAAAAACAACATGATTTTGCTTTGTTTACACTTATACAAGCCATATTACCCTCTTCCTCCTTCCAGATTCCTGTTACATTTCTTTTTATCCAGCAAAACCCCAGGCACAATCCATTCTCAACCTGTCACACCTAACACATTCAACAAAGCCAGGCATTCTCACTAACCCATCCCCCTCCCTGATTACACCTAAACATGCAATGTAACCATTCAGCACATATCAAAGTACACTAGAGGCTGCTAACTGTCTGAAAATAACATACATCAACTGTCTTTGCATGTACTTAGAGATGGAAGCTATAGATCATTTTGCACTTTAAAAAGAACCCTGTCAATGACTGTCTGCACAGACTGCTGCTTCTGTCACACCTGGGGCCAACTACGGAGAAAAATTGCTTATAAAATTTTATACATCTCACTTACTTCAGTTTATCATTTTCTCTTCCAAAGATTTATCAATTTTTGTTAATCACTCAACAAACTTTGTCAGATGAACCAAAATCGTCCCCAGTGGATGCCTATCAAGACACCTTTGGGAAATACACTAGATCAATTTCATGGGAAAACTAACCTTGGGTTCGTTTTCAAAATAGATAAAGCCATATGGTTTTGTACAGTTTTTCATAAGCACATATGTGGCTTGCTATTTAAATGATTGTGCAAAGCATATTTATATCCGTTGCCTGTAATATTTAGACAGGGTGGTACATACATATAACATAGCAGTTTGGAGAGAAAATCAAAAGTACTAATCTTCTTAAATGGCACTTATACATTTACCATACAGAGGTTAACAAATAAGTGTGTGTGTGTGTGTGTGTGTGTGTGTGTGTGTATATATATATATATATATATATATATATATATTTTTTTTTTTTTTATTTTTTTTTTTAATTACACCAGTATTGGCCCGAACTACCCTCTTTTTCAACACGTCTGAATGGCTCTTATGATACTCACCAACCTAAGAGTGTTATCTTGGCAATGGTCAGAGGCAACTCACAGGAAACAAATCCATACAAAGCAGTACATGGATTTTATAAGATCTATTTTAGAATGTTGGAAGCAGTTTCTACACAGACATAAATATTGCAATGGAAAGAACATGCTTTTTATTGTACAAGAGGTGTTAAGCTTTCATTCTTGCTAGCAAAGGTAGCATACAATTCATCACATTAGAATAATGCAAGGGAGCATTCATTTTTCCTTAATTTCTCTTTAGTAGGGAGCATACCTTTATTATCTTTAGGACAGCACACGAACTCCACTCCAGTAAACACATCGATGCCACACGGCAACAACATGGCGGAACTCTGGCGCTGCATGCCCTTCTCCTCGCACCAGCTGTTGGCCTCATAGGTCCAGTCGTTGAAGGTCAGACACTTTTCCTTCACGCGAATGTGCTGAAACACGCAGTGCTCGGGAACAAGCAGGGCGTCGCTCACGAACTTGCCGACTACAAGGAAATGATATGAACATGCTGGTTTATATGAAGGTGGCAGGCAGTTCAGTGGCATTTCCAGTCAAGATGCGACAGCTCAACTTAGTCCATGCTATCAGAACAGACAGTGGGATTGAGGTTACTAACCATCTTCTTTACCACAACAGGGGCTTCTTATGGTTAGAAATCCTAATCGCACTACCTGCCTCAACAGCACAGACTGAAGGTGGTGGTCACAGCTCGAATGGGAATGCGACCTTTATGTGTATAGGTAAATACTGTGGTATAATTAGGGCAAAACTTACAAGCAAATTTATTGCCAATTCAGAATTCACAAATACTAATTTCGTCGATTAAATGATGAATCCAGTCAGGTTTCTTTCCTCCTTTTTAACAAAAAGAATTCTGATGTCAGCAAATGTGCTTTTGTAAGTTGGTTTTATCCCTAATTATGACAGGCTGAAGTCAGGAAAGCTTGAACAATTGGAGGGGGAGAGGGGAGGGGGGTAATGTACTATTAGCAATATATGTATTACTTATGTATTCATGCTTTGGAAACAACATAAAATATGCATCGAGTTTCTGCCAATATGCAATACATATTTATGACTACATATCATATTTAAGGATTAAATATTGACAAGATGCATAAAGCAAAATGTTCTAAACGTGTCATAAATCATTATATATTAGTATTTTTAAGATATCAATTACACATTCTATTTGATAAAAATGTAATGTAATATTATTTCCTATGCAGAATGTGGAACACTCTTTCATCAATTTTCCAAATTGGACACGGGAAACTTTCATACATCAGAAACGCTGGCAAATAAGCAGACAATAAGACTCAAAAGTGCAGTTTGTTAATCATTGTTAAAACCAGTAACTATCAATTGATGGACTGCCACAGGAAAAAAAAAGACATATCCCTGTCACAGAAACAATTTCATCATCATAAAACACAGACTGATATTATACAGAAGACTTATGTAGCACCCATCAACAGCCAATATTGTTGCAGAACAGAGAACCCTGGAGACGCATTTAGACAAGGCTTTTTAGAGATCGAAAACGGATCCAAGTCCCATTAATGCAAGATCGATTAACAAGAGACAAAGGGCAGACTTGTACCTGCATCCTGGTCGAGACCATTCTAAACAGATCCAAATATTGAGTCTGAATGACCAATCAACAACAACATCACAAAAGAGCTCATCCTATTAAGAGTCACGACCTGTTTTACAAAGCCATGTTTACGAAATGGCTTCATTTTATGGAATTAAATTTTTTTTTAGGTCTTTGTTCCCAATGTACTACACCATCTAAGGGGGCCTATTGCTTAAAACAGCTTAGTGTGACAAACTCCTTACTTTCCAATACAACGAGAGAGATGCATTTCTGATCTATTTTACACCAAAGTAGTGTGGTTGGAACGCAAACCATCAGAACTTAACAGGACAAAAAAAAAAGCTTTTATATTATTAGTCTGCTCTGTAAATTATTCATTGTACTAGTCTGGGAGTGATTCATACAGTATTGTATTCCATTATATCTTGATCTGTCTCTATTTTATATGGTGAGGGTTAATACAAAGTAGGCTTCCTACTGAAACCATGGTCTATTAACCGCATCAAGTTCTGACATTTTAATGTGCAATTCTCTGCTTTTTATCGATTTAGCTAGAGTCTTAGTAAGCCGAGTATGTCATCCCCACACGGCAATACAGGATGTGTGAATTACTTTGATCTAAGCCGATTCAGCCAATTTGAAAATTCTATTTACTTTTTCTCCTTATTTTCAGCAAAATCATAGAGAAATGGTCAAAATCACAATGCAGGCTTCTTGATCTCATTTTCTTAGACTCATTTCATTTCTTATATGTAGCATTTGGCAACCACCTGATATTTTAACGGTGGGAGGAATGGGAACAGGAGGGGCAGCTGGGGGGGGGGGGGGGGGGGGAGGGGAGGGGAGGGCCCCATCTGTGTATAACTAATCCCCAGTACTCAGCTGCAGGCTATCACACAAAAGACCCTATAATATGTCCATAGAGGCAACTTAGTCATCCAACTAAAGGCTTGTCATTAGACAGCTCCCCCTTCTGGATCCCAGACTGACTGATTATATAGTGTACAGTGAACAGTCTGCTAAGAACTGCCCGTTATAACAACATTTTTTTTCATTTTTTCCAAGCGGAACATGACACCCTGGTACTCATAACTGGTACACAGAGTGGCACAAGATCACGGTTGTGATTTTTTTCCCTTTACCAAATGGGCATCACCACCGAGTCATGACCGTTTCAGAGCAGCACAAGATCATTGTCATGCAAACGGCTCCCCTCTGCCTCATCAACCCATCCATCTACCATTACCATTACAATACCAGACCAGTTACACTGTCATCATGTTACAGCTTAACTACCAGGCTGATGGTTCTGCTGAATGTATAATGAATAGACAATGTATGCCAGTGGGCGGGTGACAGGGTTGGGATAATTAAGGTACATTCACAATGAAATTATCATACTAGATAGATCGATCCAACTCTGCTCGGACTCATGCTGAATGCAATCCGATTAATGGAATGATGTCTCCTCAAGCAGCTAGGCAGTGATCAACTTTGGTGTGTTCAGACGCACTCAAAAGGAAGTAAAAGAGCTTCCAGCAGCTGAGCACACTATAAAGTGTATCACCCTCTAGCTGCTTTAGGAGGCGTGTCATTCAGTTAATCTGATAGCACTCAGTGAGAGTCCCCCCCCCCTCCAGGTACGTCATGGGAGTTCACACTTGGTGATCACATGATAATGACAGGACAGCCCAATTACCAGTCCACATCAGGTGTAGATTTTAAGTGGACAAGTCCACAAGGCAAAAACTTGTGGATCTTCCTGAAGAACTTTCTCGTTCTGTCAGGTAATTTACTGTTTATATCATAAAAGGTTACTGTCTTTTACCTTTACACTCATCATGGGCTCTTTGTTCCTTTGCTGATGAAGATTTTGTGAAATATTATTCAAACTTATATAAGAACAAATTGACTTCACATATATAAAACATTTTTAGTATTTGTTATTTCACTTTTTTCTTTTTCTTTGTATATGAAGACACCCGTTTATTAGATTACCTTCATCATGGCATATTTCAAATGAAAGATGCTAAATATCAATTTTAACTGTGCAGGTTTTTTTTTTTTTTTTTTATCCATGCTACCACTTGCAAACCATGTATTCCACCTTCTGGAATAATACACTAGCAACCTCTGATTTTTACTTTGTTACAGTGTTTGTTAAAATTCACTGACATTCTACTCAACTCCTGAAGCACAATTTCACATTCATGTCAGGAAGCACCAGAACTATTTCAAAAGAACTAACAAGGGAAAACTCTCCCATTTCCACTGTTTCTTGGAAAAACATTTCTCCGCACCTTATCAATTTCAAAAATAATGAATTGCCGATTCTTTTGTGACAAATCTGGGACTAATATTCATGGAATACGTCCACCGCTCCAAACAAGTTATCTTATCTTCTAGGAAACTATTTCTTGGGGGGTAACTTTCCTGTACTTCCCGGCCAGGTGATCAATTTTCCAAGGAATATTTATTGGAAAAGCATCAAATCTGAAGAGTTTACAAGATTTCGAGATATGAGGGTCAGATCAGAGGGGTCCTTTGTTTCCAGTTACCACTCGACTTCCAGCAAGGAAAGTATTGTCCGATCTACAATTGCTGGGGAGATACCTTTCCTGAACTTCAGAAGCAGGTGATTGATTTTCTAAGAAGTATTGATTGTAAAAACATCAAATCTGAAGAGTTTACAGGAATCCGAGATATGGGGAGGGGGGGGGGGGTCAGATCAGAGAGGTCCTTAGCATCCAGTTACAAGTCATAATTCTGTAAAGAAAAGTGTTGTCTAAACTATTTTGGATAAGGTGTAAGTGGTATTTTTACTGATCTAACCAATAATTACCACTTCCACCGTAGATTTTGCCTCTGTTTAATTAATTAATTAATGGTTAATTATGTGTTAATTATTTGTCTTGGCAGAGGTCTGCACTTCGAGTGATTTTCTAGTTTGGAATGAAATTGTCATTAGACAACTCAGAAAATTTATTTGTTTATAAAAATACTGTTCCAACACACGTAGGAAGATGCTGGCAATTTTCAGTAGTGGGATGGTTGTTATTTCCCTTTATTCCTTTAGAAACCATATAAAATATAGTCAATATTGTATTTACAAATTAACATTATTTATAAGACACAGAAGGCTGTTTATGCCATAATATCATAACCTTGGGGCAAAAATGTTCAAAAACCACAGGAAAATTCTTAAATGCCATCTTGCTACATCGATTATCTCCTCATTACTGTGTCGTTCTATTTTAGCTGCCATATGACATCACGCCGAGCCTTTATCTTCCAATGAAAACATGTTTATTCCACGGCCACTGAGTCAATATCTCACCAATGCTGAGGAGCTGGTTATTAGCAGATCCTGTATATGTAGAATGTGCGGAATACCAGACCATGGCTTTCATCCCATGTGCCATTCCATGTACATATTATTATGATAACAATGATTTAATTTGCCAGAGGATTATCACACATTACTGGAACATTTAGTACCATTACGCACTAAAACAGCCAGAAATCTTTTTATTTCATCAATAATTTAATTAATTTCATTCAATACTTAATGCAGTGGTGTGATACGAAAACCCACATGTGACATCATCTTACATGTGAACAATTTCTTAATTTGTTGCAGCTATGAGCTTCATTCCCTATGGGCCAACTTCCTACTTCATAGTCAATTATTCTTCCCATCGAGCCACTTTTCACTTCAGCATATGATTTGATTTTAACATACACAGCAGAGCCATCCCCAGAGAAGCTCACAATACACCAGCCATAACCCCCTCGTTAATCTGACAGCCAGTTTTAATGGGTAAATTTCTAGTTTATTGGCCGTAAGTGGTTTTTGATGTAGTAATGCAGTATGGTTGAGTTCTATGGTTCACAAACAGAGTTCACGGCCAATGTCGCATCTGATCACATCTGCATGTAAATGTCTCACACAGAAGTATGAGAAATCACAGTGCAAAGTCATTAAATCAGAAATCGAAGTCACTAATGCTCTATTCTGAGTCACAAACGGTAGTTTTGTTTATTACGCCTGAATTTGCACAGAGGGGTGGGCGTGAGGTTTACGTGTAACATACCTGAAATAGGCCTGCATCCACACGCCAAAAACTGAAATGCAAAATTTTGACAGGAAACTTACCCAGACACTTGAATGGCCGCACTTTGTGTGAGCTGTGGTGCTTGCATGTCTTATGTCCCTTCTTACACCAGCCGTCAATGGTCACCTCGTCGCTGGCCTCCACTACGTTGGTGATGTCCAGTTTAGGGTATACCTAGAACATGAGAGGATGAAATGTTTAGATATACAAGCAAAATTGACAATTTTTTAAAAATTTTTCTTTCGGTCCTTTTTTGTTTTTTTTTTTTGAAAGGGCGTGTGTGTGTGTGTGTGTGTGTGTGTATGTGTGTGTGTGTGGGGGGGGGGGGGTTTACATCAAGTCAAGGCTTTCCCTAAAGATCTGTCCAGACGTCAGGCCAAGGGATCAGTAAAAATGTCAGAATATCCAATCAGGTCTCCAAATTTTTTCAAAATGAAGGTTTGTCTGTTTTACAAAGTTTTCATCATGTCTACAGCTAAATAATGACTTCTATTGATGGATTTCAGCTAAATGTTTTTCTCACTTTTTTCATTGATTATTTCAGCTAAGTGCCATACCAGGTATTCTGGGAATAAAGTAATATCAACTGTAATTTGACATTTATCAGAATAAGTCTGGGATAATACATCATCAGATGGTTATAAAATGATGACAGGCTAGAGAAAGAAGACAGAAAGGTGAAGGCAACTCTGAAAATCCATTTTTTAGCTTTAGACAGAGATGGTCATTTCAAAGGTTTATCTTTATCTAGTCCTTAGCCATTTCCTGCCTAAAACTAGTCAAGTCAATTTTGGACAAAAATTGGTATGATTGGAATAATAGGACAGCCAGTATGAGAAAAATAATTGTAGAATCCCTCTCATCTTGTTCGTCAGTGCAGGCAAAAAACCAACTAACAGTTTTAAATAACCCTAATATCCGTTCCACCAAAAGAAGGCAGAGAAGTACTTAACTATGATGACATCTAACGATGTACTTAACAACGATGTGACAAACAGACATCGCCTGCATTCCTGTTTTCAACACAAGACAGGAAGGAATCCACGTCACTTGCCAAGGATACACTCACGTAACTTATGTTAGAAAGTCCTTTAAGGCAAAGTTCCAGACATTCACAACCAATCCTTATTTTCAGCACAACCAAGCCTAATTTTCTGAGTGACCACATACCTGTACTGTATAACAATAAGGAAAGAAAACTTTGTCCTATCACATCAACACATCGCTTATTACTGAAACCAATTTAATCAAACGCATAACATATTTTATTTCAAAGTATGAAACTAAACTTTTGGAATTTTCTCCAACAGGCCTCAGTAATGGCAGCAGATCACGTCATCTGTGGCACGTCTACCTTAAGGACAGGAGTGATTTATAACCTATGCCCAAACCACACCTGAACAGGTTCATGGCTTCTTAAGTCTGTCTTCAATATGACATTTTTTTCATATAAAATTGTCTGAAGAAACAAAGTTTGATGTGCAGTGAAGTAAGAATGTAGCCAACCTTCCAGAAACGGTATTCTAGCTAAATAATTATTGTATCAGATTTTAAAAGCACTGAACCAAACTAACAAAAAAAATTTTCTGGGCTTCCATGTCAAGAGTGACATGCATTGGATCAAAGTAAATACCTACTTTGTAATTAGAGGCAGGGGCACACATAAATTTTGTTTTTGGGCACCCCCCACACTTCCGCAAGACTTTAAGTACATAAGACTCTATCCACAAACCACAGGTGTGCAAGAAAATAAGCCCACTTTAAACCTGTCATCCACTGCAATGTTCAGGTTCAGAGCACAAAGATCCCTACAAAGGCAGGCAAAATATAATGATAGGCATTAAAAGGGTAAAACCAGTTTCCACGATTAGGTACTGTTAAATACAGAGAGCAAGCCTGAACAGCCAAGTGACATCTGCAGCATTTTTCTGTCGAGATAATATTTCAGCAACACAAAACTGAGACCATCTCATAACTTTCTGAATAATCTATGTCATGCCTTAATGACCTTACGGAGTCTATCATTATGAGACATCTGGCGTCCCAGATAACAACTATCACTTGCTTCTGGCCCTTAACTGTACCACATTAATCTCTCTCTTGTGGAAAACGTTTCATTTCTACTAATTACTAGAAATGATAGGGCATATGCACTCAAACAATCATTTTGATTGGGTCCAATTTGATTTAGCCAAGTCAAATTTAATATTTGGCTAAACTGGTGGATAAAGTGCTACCCCAGCCTTATGCATATCATTTTAAGGGTACTGACCAGACTAACTGCCTTTTCCGCATGATTTTACTGGTGTTTGCACATAAAAATACATTAGCATGACTGTGCTGAATATTAGTGGATTGTTGGTAATGATCATAATGGCTTTAAGTGAATGGGAAGGAAGTAATATGATAGTTCAAATGTAGTGGCTACTTAGCACACTTCTTTTTCTGTCTCTATTTTCCATAGGCAACAAAACACAATCCTTTAAATAGAGCATCTCTCTACTACCTCACCCTATAACACAATGAAGACACATTTAGAACAGCATACAGAAATGACGTAAAATACCAATTCTTAAGCAAAAGCCTCCACTTTAAAACTCTTAATTAAAACTGTAGTACTAGTGTACCACAATGGATTATTTCACTGTGTGTTCAGAACGCCACACACCATGCTAGTCAGGCTAAAAGACACTTCTAATCAACTTGAACAATAAAGGCCAGCAAATTGGTTATTGATTTCCAGACCAATTTACTGCATCGTTCGGATTCTATTTCCGCCTCTTGTGCATTTCCACTCAGATATTACCAGACCGTAAAGTGTGGAAAAGTAAATTCAATTGACAACCTTTGTGATTCAATTTCAAATTTTGTAAATGTCGGCCCAAAATTATCATAATCAAACCTATGAACACTCACACACTGTTACAGTGAGATGCCAAAGGGACATTATGGCACCAAAAACAACCAAAAAGTATCAAAACTATTTTGTAAATCTCTTTGGAAAATTGCCAAAAGTTGCTTTAAGGATTTACAGTAGATACAAGCCCCTGATCAAATAGTAGCTGAATATGTGTAGAGAAGGAAAGCGGAGTCTATTGATTATCATTAAAAGATATGATGAAGACTTTTTCTGTCCAGCTGAGCAGCTTCTTTGTTCAAATTCTAATCATATTGACCAAAATGTATTCTTCATGGAAAATATATTCAACACTTTTAGGATGAACAAGGCTTGCAAATGCACAAGAGATTTTATAACAAGCAAATGGTTCTTGTTTATCTTTTTAATGCTGATTGTCATTTTTACGGATTATCAGAAAATAAAACAGACATCAGAAACTCTGCGATCCTTTTAATGAGCTCTTAATAATAATAAAAACCTCCTTCTTAAATTGCACTGAATCTCACAAAATTTCAGTAACAAGCTTTGCTAACTGTGCACAGCAAATTGACCAATTGTTCTGTCTGTTCTCATTAGCTTTCATTATTAGCTATCATTCTGCACTGCTTGAACTCTGCGATCCATGCAAATTTCTTAGTCAGCCATTGCAAGAAGTGCCTTTGTATCACGAAACTACCTCAATCACCATAATATCTTTCTAAGTGTCAAATTGAGATGTTTTTACTTATGGCTAAAAAACCAAGATTTTGGTTAAGAATATGAAAAAAATATTTTTTAGAGAGAGAGAACTAAACTTCGCAAACAGTATCAAAAAGCACTTTTCACAGAATGATGCATTTCCCTATAAAACAGCCACAAAATTGAAAGACAACGTGTTAAAACACACAGTATCACATGAATTTATCGATTTCTGCCAGAGCTCCAAGCAGCATGCCGAATTGACTCCAGATAAAATGGGATCTCACATAACGTGTTAAGGTCCTCCGGCAATAAACTGCTAGTGAAACGAAACGAGAGCATTGCACCAGAGGAAGTCCACAGGGAGGCTTATTATGGTCCAATGTTTGACAGCAAACCAATCTTCTTTTCAAAATTCATCTTTGCATGTTTTCTACAGTTCACTACATAACATTCAGGACCAGATTTGTTCGAAATGTTGAAAACATGGACGACAAATAACATTAACCCTTGTCCTTTCAGCGTCAACTTCAAATAATTCTTTTTCTTTTTACACTAAAAGACTTTTCCAAGTGATATTCACCATATAAATGCCTGTTTTTTTTAAGCAGCTGGCTTATTTACCAAGATCCTAGATTTATTCTAAAGCTGAGAGATTATAGTGGGCGTGGATGAGCAAAATGAAGGAAACAGCCAGGTTTCTTTAATTCATAGTGATGATTTCTGAAGAAAGCTTTTGGAATTAGTAGAAAGGTAAACGTAGCAGCTGCTTCGAGACCCTGGGTTTATCCTCCCCCACCCCCTTTTTTTTTGACAATGATTGAAATAACTCAAACAAAAATATAAAATATTCGTTTTAACGTCAAAAATTATGCATTTCTTCGCAAGTAAACTGCTCACTAATCTTCCATGCACAGCTCTTCTTCGGGACTGCAAACAGTTTACAAAAATTCAAATTTCAAGCAAGTTAAATCTTTAAAACTGAACCTTTTTTCAATCTCTTAAAAACACCCCTTTATTTTTTAGTCACCAATCGTAACCTTTTTTTCACAGCCAGATTTCAAAACGGAAACACTAGCATTCACTCGCCACACACAACTCACACACACCAGTTGTAATCCAATCTTTAAATCTCCTGTTGGGAAACTAGTACACTCAAATGACAACAGAGACTACCATTATGGAGGTTTTCCTGCATGTTTACATTCAACAAGCACAGGGAGGTGTTGCTGTCCAGATATTGATCACTCCATTTCGGATCAATATTCAGTTTTGCACACTTACATCATATATATACGGTTGGCTGATAAACGTTATAAAAGTGGTGTATGCTGCTAAAAAAAATTGAATTAATGATTTATCGTTATGATGACACATTTATGTCTGTCCATAAAAAGAAAAATATGTTATAAAATCCTACTTTGTTTAATTATTTAGACTTGGTTTTAATCATTTCAACTGAAAGAAAAAGGAGAGAAATGAGAACAGATTTAATAGAGGCACAGTCTAGACAGTTAGCAAAAAGCTACAGTAAAGGAGCAGCGTTTTCTCAAGTGAAAGTGGAAGGGGTACTGAACTTGAAATTCTAGAATCAGACTTCTGCCAGCAATGGCAGTATAGGCAAAGTGACTGCCATCAGGCTAGAGAATAATATTTGACCTAAGACATCATTTTATGTGTGGACCACTAAACACGGATAGCTCATTCTTCAGGTCACTGTCTCTAGGGGGGTGTTATCAAATATTCAAGCACTTCAGAAAAAACATGTATTTCTTTGTACGTCTCACTGCTGGTGTCTTTCTCTGAAACAAGACTTAAAGTAATTTTGGAGTTCACTTAGGACATGCTAAAACATATTTTAAAAACAGCAAAACATTTAGCTTAGACCCTTCTCACATTGTGGGGTACACTTATTTGTATGGCAATGTTCTGACTGGTTCTAAGATGTAAGAAGGGAGGGGGACGGGACAACAAAACAAAGTGGCTAGCTCAGATTCTTCACAGAGGTAGACTTTCATGTCTGCCAAGACTTTGTCATACGGACTTCTGTCCCTACCAATAACAATCAGTTGTACAACTTTCTCAGAAAAATTGCTTTTCTTCCTCAGAATAAGAACAGTCTGCAAAACATGCATTTAAAGGCCAAACTGGCTTGATGAATTCAATTTTACAGTCACAGCCTTAGAATTCCAAGAAATCAAGAATAAAAGCCATTTCTTTGAAAATGGGAAGGGGGGGGGAGAGCATGTATATACAGGTGTGACCCAAAAAGTGGCTAATTTTTTTTTTTACTCTTTGAGACATCACCTTAAAACAAAGCCATTGCACCAAGGAGAAGGGAATCCACAGACTTAACATGTGGCCAAGACTTCATTGGTGCATAGTTGAAAGAAAATATTACATTCTTGTTTGAAGATACACTGCTTGGTAATCCCTCACTTCATTTAAACAAAACTGATTTTCTATTTCCCAAAGGATCTTCTTTTATAAGTACGATTAGGAAGTAATGAGTTGAACGCTCCATAAATCAAGTTAATCCCAGAAAGGCAGTTTTCAAGAGAAGGTAAAAACAAGCTTGACAAGAGAAGCATCAGGTGTATACACAAGTCTGTTTAAGCCGCCTCAATAGTAAAAATATATCAGTGCAAAAAAGCTCAAATGCTCTTACAACAACTGGACTTCTGATAAACATACTAAGGCTTGTTCACATGCNAAGTTACAGGGTGGGGGGTATACTACAAAAGTACCGAATGTCCTATCTTTGCTGTCGATGAGGTACGTTTTTAGTTCTTTCATTGAAAAGTCATCAGGCACTTCTGCTAAATTTCTATTCCAACTGCTCCCATGAATGTATTTTCGAAAAAAATCAGGTGTTAACATGTTACGAAACTTTGAAAATTCAGATTGAAATGAGCACTCCTCGATATGGCGTCCGTCGTGTACACTCCACACTTTCCCCCTGAAACTTCAAATCCCGCAAAATCTCGCGTTCCCACGGATAATTTAGCGGAAGTCACGTGACCGTGGAAAAGACTCTATTGTAGAATCCCTCTCATCTTGTTCGTCAGTGCAGGCAAAAAACCAACTTACAGTTTTAAATAACCCTAATATCCGTTCCACCAAAAGAAGGCAGAGAAGTACTTAACTATGATGACATCTAACAATGTACTTAACAATGATGTGACAAACAGACATCGCCTGCATTCCTGTTTTCAACACAAGACAGGAAGGAATCCACGTCACTTGCCAAGGATACACTCACGTAACTTATGTTAGAAAGTCCTTTAAGGCAAAGTTCCAGACATTCACAACCAATCCTTATTTTCAGCACAACCAAGCCTAATTTTCTGAGTGACCACATACCTGTACTGTATAACAATAAGGAAAGAAAACTTTGTCCTATCACATCAACACATCGCTTATTACTGAAACCAATTTAATCAAACGCATAACATATTTTATTTCAAAGTATGAAACTAAACTTTTGGAATTTTCTCCAACAGGCCTCAGTAATGGCAGCAGATCACGTCATCTGTGGCACGTCTACCTTAAGGACAGGAGTGATTTATAACCTATGCCCAAACCACACCTGAACAGGTTCATGGCTTCTTAAGTCTGTCTTCAATATGACATTTTTTTCATATAAAATTGTCTGAAGAAAAAAAGTTTGATGTGCAGTGCAGTAAGAATGTAGCCAACCTTCCGAAACTGCACTCTAGCTAATTAATTATTGTATCAGATTTTAAAAGCACTGAACCAAACTAACAAAAAATTTTTCTGGGCTTCCATGTCAAGAGTGACATGCATTGGATCAAAGTAAATACCTACTTTGTAATTAGAGGCAGGGGCACACATAAATTTTGTTTTTGGGCACCCCTCACACTTCCGTAAGACTTTAAGTACATGGGACTCTATCCACAAACCACAGGTGTGCAAGAAAATAAGCCCACTTTAAACCTGTCATCCACTGTAATATTCAGGTTCAGAGCACAAAGATCCCTACAAAGGCAGGCAAAATATAATGATAGGCATTAAAAGGGTAAAACCAGTTTCCACGATTAGGTATTGTTAAATACAGAGGGCAAGCCTGAACAGCCAAGTGACATCTGCAGCATTTTTCTGTCGAGATAATATTTCCAAAACACAAAACTGAGACCATCTCATAAATTTCTGAATAATCTATGTCATGCCTTAATGACCTTACGGAGTCTATCATTATCAGACATCTGGCGTCCCAGATAACAACTATCACTTGCTTCTGGCCCTTAACTGTACCACATTAATCTCTCTCTTGTGGAAAACGTTTCATTTCTACTAATTACTAGAAATGATAGGGCATATGCACTCAAACAATCATTTTGATTGGGTCCAAGAAAGTCTGGCAATAATGTAATTTTATATATAAGACAATTTGAGTCAACCATATTTGATTTAGCCAAGTCAAATTTAATATTTGGCTAAACTGGTGGATAAAGTGCTACCCCAGCCTTATGCGTATCATTTTAAGGGTACTGACCAGACTAACTGCCTTTTCCGCATGATTTTACTGCTGTTTGCACACAAAAATACATTGGCATGACTGTGCTGAATATTAGTGGATTGTTGGTAATGATCATAATGGCTTTAAGTGAATGGGAAGGAAGTAATATGATAGTTCAAATGTAGTGGCTACTTAGCACACTTCTTTTTCTGTCTCTATTTTCCATAGGCGACAAAACACAATCCTTTAAATAGAGCATCTCTCTACTACCTCACCCTATAACACAATGAAGACACATTTAGAACAGCATACAGAAATGACGTAAAATACCAATTCTTAAGCAAAAGCCTCCACTTTAAAACTCTTAATTAAAACTGTAGTACTAGCACACCACAATGGATTATTTCACTGTGTGTTCAGAACGCCACACACCATGCCAGTCAGGCTAAAAGACACTTCTAATCAACTTGAACAATAAAGGCCAGCAAATTGGTTATTGATTTCCAGACCAATTTACTGCATCGTTCGGATTCTATTTCCGCCTCTTGTGCATTTCCACTCAGATATTACCAGACCGTAAAGTGTGGAAAAGTAAATTCAATTGACAACCTTTGTGATTCAATTTCAAATTTTGTAAATGTCGGCCCAAAATTATCATAATCAAACCTATGAACACTCACACATTGTTACAGTGAGATGCCAAAGGGACATTACGGCACCAAAAAACAACCAAAAAGTATCAAAACTATTTTGTAAATCTCTTTGGAAAATTGCCAAAATTTGCTTTAAGGATTTACAGTAGATACAAGCCCCTGATCAAATAGTAGCTGAATATGTGCAGAGAAGGAAAGCAGAGTCTATTGATTATCATTAAAAGATATGATGAAGACTTTTTCTGTCCAGCTGAGCAGCTTCTTTGTTCAAATTCTAATCATATTGACCAAAATGTATCCTTCATGGAAAATATATTCCACACTTTTAGGATGAACAAGGCTTGCAAATGCCGAGAGATTTTATAACAAGAAAATGGTTCTTGTTTATCTTTTTAATGCTGTCATTTTTATGGATTATCAGAAAATAAAACAGACATCAGAAACTCTGCGATCCTTTTAATGAGCTCTTAATAATAATAATAATAACCTCCTCCTTAAATTGCACTGAATGTCACAAAATTTCAGTAACAAACTTTGCTAACTGTGCACAGCAAATTGACCAATTGTTCTGTCTGTTCTCATTAGCCTTCATTATTAGCTGTCATTCTGCACTGCTTGAACTCTGCGATCCATGCAAATATCTTAGTCAGCCATTGCAAGAAGTGCCTCTGTATCACGAAAACTACCTCAATCACTATAATATCTTTCTAAGCATCAAATTGAGATGTTTTTAGTTAGGGATAAAAAACCAAGATTTTGATTAAGAATATGGACAAAATATTTTTTAGAGAGAGAGATCTAAACTTTGCAAACAGCATTAAAAAGCACTTTTCACAGAATGATGCATTTCCCTATAAAACACAGCCACAAAATTGAAAGACAACGTGTTAAAACACACAGTATCACATGAATTTATCGATTTCTGCCAGAGCTCCAAGCAGCATGCTGAATTGACTCCAGATAAAATGGGATCTCACATAACGTGTGAAGGTCCTTTGGCAATAAACAGCTAGTGAAACGAAACGAGAGCATTGCACCAGAGGAAGTCCACAGGGAGGCTTATTATGGTCCAATGTTTGACAGCAAACCAATCTTCTTTTCAAACGTCATCTTTGCATGTTTTCTACAGTTCACTACATAACATTCAGGACCAGATTTGTTCGAAATGTTGAAAACATGGATGACAAATAACATTAACCCTTGTCCTTTCAGAGTCAACTTCAAATAATTCTTTTTTTTTTTTTTTACACTAAAAGACTTTTCCAAGTGATATTCACCATAAAAAATGGCTGTTTTTTTTTTTTTTTAAGCAGCTGGCTTATTTACCAAGATCCTAGATTTATTCTAAAGCTGAGAGATTATAGTGGGCGTGGATGAGCGAAATGAAGGAAACAGCCAGGTTTCTTTAATACATAGTGATGATTTCTGAAGAAAGCTTTTGGAATTAGTAGAAAGGTAAACGTAGCAGCTGCTTCAAGACCCTGGGTTTATCCTCCCCCACCCCCTTTTTTTTTGACAATGGTTGAAATAGTTCAAACAAAAATATAAAATATTAGTTTTAACGTCAAAAATTATGCATTTCTTTGCAAGTAAACTGCTCACTAATCTTCCATGCACAGCTCTTCTTCGGGACTGCAAACAGTTTACAAAAAATCAAATTTCAAGCAAGTTAAATCTTTAAAACTGAACCTTTTTTCAATCTCTTAAAAACACCCTTTATTTTTTAGTCACCAATCATAACCTTTTTTTTCACAGCCAGATTTCAAAACGGAAATACTAGCATTCACTCGCCACACAGAACTCACACACACCAGTTGTAATCCAATCTTTAAATCTCCTGTTGGGAAACTAGTACACTCAAATGACAACAGAGACTACCATTATGGAGGGTTTTCCTGCATGTTTACATTCAACAAGCACAGGGAGGTGTTGCTGTCCAGATATTGATCACTCCATTTCGGATCAATATTCAGTTTTGCACACTTACATCATATATATACGGTTGGCTGATAAACGTTATAAAAGTGGATATATGGCATGCTGCTAAAAAAATTGAATTAATAATTTATCGTCATGATGACACATTTGTGTCTGTCCATAAAAAGAAAAATATGTTATAAAATCCTACTTTGTTTAATTATTTAGACTTGGTTTTAATCGTTTCAACTGAAAGAAAAAGGAGAGAAATGAGAACAGATTTAATAGCGGCACAGTCTAGACAGTTAGCAAAAAGCTACTGTAAAGGAGCAGCATTTACTCAAGTGAAAGTGGAAGGGATACTGAACTACGAAATTCAAGAATCAGACTTCTGCCAGCAATGGCACTGAAAACTAGGGCTCTATTCCCATAGATTTTAGATCGATCTATCCCCATGGGGAGTCTCACTAGATTACCTTCAGTTAATCCGACTTAAATGTCCGTCCCGCCTACTACAAGCTGTAAGGGGGTAATTAACTTTCGTGTCCGCCCAGCTGACAGCTATTTAGCGTGAACCCCCAGGGAGTTGGGTCGATCTAAAGTAGGTCGATCTAATCTATGGAAATGGGGTGTAAGAGTGGGGCAAGGTGACTACCATTCAGCTAGAGAATAATATTTGACCTAAGACATCATTTTATCAGTGGACCACTAAACATGAACAGCTCATTCTTCAGATCACTGTCTCTAGGGGGTGTTATCAAATATTCAAGCATACTGAAAAAAACGTATTTCTTTGTACGTCTCACTGCTGGTGACTTTCTCTGAAACAAGACTGAAAGTAATTTTGGAGTTCACTTAGGACATGCTAAAACATATTTTAAAAACAGCAAAACATTTAGCTTAGACCCTTCTCACATTGTGGGGTACACTTATTTGTATGGCAATGTTCTGACTGGTTCTAAGATGTAAGGAGGGAGGGGGACGGGACAACAAAACAAAGTGGCTAGCTCAGATTCTTCACAGTCTAATATGAGGTAGACTTTCATGTCTGCCAAGACTTTGTCATACAGACTTCTGTCCCTACCAATAACAATCAGTTGTACGACTTTCTCAGAAAAATTGCTTTTCTTCCTCAGAATAAGAACAGTCTGCAAAACGTGCATTTAAAGGCCAAACTGGCTTGATGAATTCCTCAATTTTACAGTCACAGCCTTAGAATTCCAAGAAATCATGAATAAAAGCCATTTCTTTGAAAATGGGAAGGGGGAGAGAACATGTATACAGGTGTGACCAAAAAAGTGGCTTAATTTTTTTTTACTCTTTAAGACATCACATAAAACAAAGCCCTTGCACCAAAAAGAAAGGAATCCACAGACTTCACATGTGGCCAAGACTTCATTGGTGCATAGTTGAAAGAAAATATTACATTCTTGTTTGAAGATACACTGCTTGGTAATCCCTCACTTCATTTAAACAAAACTGATTTTCTATTTCCCAAAGGATCTTCTTTTATAAGTACGATTAGGAAGTAATGAGTTGAACGCTCCATAAATCAAGTTAATCCCAGAATGGCAGTTTTCAAGAGAAGGTAAAAACAAGTTTGACAAGAGAAGCATCAGGTGTATATCAGTCCAAAAAAGCTCAAATGCTCTTACAACAACTGGACTTCTGATAAACATACTAAGGCTTACAAAATCACTTCTGTTTTATTCAACTAATCTCAATACAAATATATGTACACAAAATGGCAGAGGATGGGACATTTGGGCCACCATTAGTATAAATATCGAGGCCAAGGCTCTGATGGACAAATACCTACAGTAAAATTAGAACCCCCCTGGCTCATGATAAGATTCCCCAGATCCCCACAGGACCTTGAGAAACAAAGAAGACCAGCGGCAGAAACTTGAAGATTCGAGTGAGCCGTATCTTTACGATCAAAACAGAAAACAAGTGTTAATGACAGCGTCTGATAAAATTCCCAAGGTTTTTATAGTGACACGGCCAAGGACAGATAAGATGCATCATCTGGACTTTCAGACACACAAATGAAATGTCAGCAATTCTCTGTGGGTTTGTATAAAGAGGTAACAGAATGTCATTGCTATGTCTCCGGAGAGTAACCAACTTCATTACAAGGTGGGGCTCTAATGTAATCCAATTAACACTGGAAAAAAAAAAGCTTGGAAGCCTAGACAAGAAAACAGGTTTTGTATGACATAAACAACATACATCCAATAATTCAGGTTTAATACAAACATCCTTCAATCATTCTTAAAATGGGGAGATGAGTGTTTTTGTTCACAAAATATAATGAAACAGATCTTGTAGTATAATGACAAAATATAAGACTAGATTCTTTATCTGAATGATTTGTCCTGGGATAAACAGAAGTAATAAATCTTAAAAGTTGATATACAAGTAGAACAGAATACCTGCAAGCAAAACTTTTGCAACAACCTGTCGTTTCAGCCATTATCATTACAAAAGAAGGATTTTAATTCATACAATCACCCAGCCACCATTTTTATTTACACTGCAGTCAAGTAATCCAAATAGTTCAAATTTCAAAATCAATCGTCTTACAGTGTGTATAAACTATTCAATAAATAAATTAAGAATTTTCAAATTAACCACCCGTAGGTACAACTTCTCACCTTTTTACAAAATTCCACAATTTGGCTGCCGTCCTTGAGGCAGTCGGTATCCCTGTCAGCGACCCATCCCTTCTTTGTCTTGTACATGGCCGCTTTGTTACACAGAAATGCCACCATAGGCTCATGTTTTCCACTCTGCTTGTCAACCACATTGATGTTCACAAGGGCCTGGAGAATGAAGAATTAAAGAAATAAAATAATAATAATGTTGCTTGTAACAAAGATTCCCTTAAATATTTCAAATTAAGATCAAATTTGAGATATATCAATCAATGGTGTATGTTTCAAAAATGTTTTCTTATTTTGTGTTCTTCAGCATTCAAGAGAATCATAAGACAAGAGTTCCGTAAGTGCTAATTGGGTACATCTGCACAAATCAGAACATGTAACCTTCTAATCTTTTAATTTTTTTTTTAAACCCTGTCGTATTACAGGTTTGAACAAAATCACTTAAATGAGTGGAAATGGTTGTATAAATTACGACCCAACTGACGATCCAAGCCAATGACCGATGGCCGAATCAGCTTCTCCCTTTCGTAAATATACAAACTGGCAATACCTCTGTGAGAGTCGCAGTGTCCAAACAGATTAAACGATTTCTAAGTGGCCCCACATCTGCCTCCCTCCCACAGCAATGTGAGGAATGTGAGAGATCTAAGTACAGTGTGTACTCATGTGAAAACAAAGAACTCCACATACTTACTAACTCAGTGTTTTGGGTAAGATTGACAATTGGTTAAACAAAGAGGTTCTAGACATATTTGCCAAAGTTATTGAAACCATCAGCAGTATTTTTTATTGTCAATGCATATGGTGTTATCTTGAAGACTACGATGAGGCTTTGACAGCAGGCGTGTTTTTCCTTAATATTTTTTATCGGTAAAGTATCCTAAACATTATCTTTATTTAATGATAAAAACCCAAAGAAAATGTAAATGTGTTATCAGTTGTATCTTAATACCACAAAGACATTTCCTGGCATCGCTCTCCTCTAATATTTCACTTGAATACCACAGGAACCAAAGGTCCCAACACAAATATAACTTGACAGAATGTAAAAGAAATAAGTTCCCTTAATAACTTCACCTAAATTCCAATTATTTCTCATCAAAACATGCAAAAGCTTCAGACTCTAACTGGCAAAGCAAGGGTATAAATGACATAACAGGTTTCTATCCACCTGTAAATACCTTTCCACCTTTGCCCCTCTCCAGTTGACTCAGTATCTGGCAATATTTACACAGCCCAGATTCATTATATAGACAACAACCATGTTTTAGTACCCTGTGCCTAATAATAGCACAGGGGCACAGATTTCATCATAAATATTCAGATATGACATTAATTGGACCTAAAGGGTTAAAGTATTGGGGGTTGGGGGAGGTCTAATTTTCTTCGTTACTCCACAATTCTAGCAAAAAAATTAAGGACTGATCTGTACATATCTCTACTTATTTTGCCCCATTTAAGGGGTTCTGAGACTAATGCTTATTATTTTTTATTGCCTCCATTTAATTTTTCAATTTCCATAAAAAAAATCATACAAACTTCTGATTCTTTTAAACAATTTCTTAGGTAATTTGCATATAAATTGTAACTCTTATATCAATGTAAGAAACAAATTCTGCATGACAGACAAAACCAAATATATCTGACATAATATCTTGTCATGTAGTTATAAAGCCATACAGTAACCACACACAATTGCTTTCATGGCTTCTCATTTTTCTTTTCTATACTGATAAAAATCTATCTAGCTGGGTTTCTCTTGTTAATCCCAGCATTGTACCACATCAAAATATTGAAACAACAGAAGAAAACAATGCGTTGAATCACATCCTCATTCTTTCTCTCCAATATTCACTGAATCAAAGAAAAGTCAGCCCCAACATGCCATGAACATCGATTTCTCCGATGAGCCATAAAGGGCATCGTGTATAAATGTTTTAAAAGCTAATTCTGCACAAAGAGACATCAGAGCAGTCTGTCCCACAAACTGAAAACCCTTTTGTTCGGTGAATCTATATCAGTTCTATACAAGTTCCATCACTTTGAAAACCTCCGAGGCACCAACCTGATGAGTAATACCTTTTGATTGATCATGACAGGCCTTGTGTCTCCATTTCTGAGATCAATTAAACAACCAATGCTTCACAGGAAATGTCTCTGCAGCACTAACTAGGATCAGGCTTGCAAAACACGTTTACCAGATGCCTGGGATATGTAGAATTGGCAATAAAAAAATCAAAACAAAAAATTAATAAATGAAATAGTCTAACAAAATTAACATTGCTTTTTGACTGAAAATTTTGATTTGCCTTAAAGTTGACTTATAGCAGGCATTTCAGTATGAAAATGGCACGTTTCAAGAGGGCAGGAGGGTGTTCGGTATCCATCCTTCATAATGATCAACGAACAGTTAAAAGTTTTGATCATCAGGTAAATGTAAAAAAAAAAAAAAAAAATCCAAACGTTTTCTGTGCTTTTTTTTTTTTTTTGACTGGCTATTTATTGAAGATGACTGGTCTTCAAATTGTTGCTGGACATGGGTCAGTCACTAACCACAATTTTCTGTCGGACCAAGAAAATATTTTCTGTCATGAACATCAGAAACAACAGCTTCAGCATATTTGAGACTATCTCATCAACCTTTAGAGGAATGTCCTTAATAACCTGTATATAATACACCAGACAAATCCTGTAATTTTCCAGAGGCAACAAACCTGTATAGTAAGTATGCCACAAAATATCTACGGACTCTGTGTGAGCTTGGAAAACAGGTCTTTATTTAGGTCAGTGAAGATTTAGCTCCAAGGCAGCTATTTCTTTTTAGTACTGGCCAGTTTGTGACGGCTTGAGGGGCATACTGGACATCTGTCACTTGGGACCTGGGGTCTTATTTGTCTCCTTTGTATCTGGGACTTTACATATATAGCAAATGCAGGTATTTCTGACAATACAAGACCATATGCTTTCACTGTGTCTGGCACTAGATATTGTAATACTATGTCTAACAATGAATATTTATCTATACCTTTGCGGATGAACAGTATTTATACTCTATTATTATCACTGCTGACAATGAATATTTATGCTTATTTTATCTTATTAATATTCTATTCCTACACTGTTTTATAATGAATGCCCCTATGCTCATAACAACATGTCCTCAATCATGGATCTAAAGTAATAAAATATAAATTAGTTGACAGAAAAGTACCTTTATGGCCAGTGAATTTTATGGTTATAAGATTGTACATGAAATAATGTGGCAGTTTTAAGACAGTGGCCAGATTTTGTGCACAGCAAACTCATTTCCTTCTTATAGATGCAATAACAAGACATATTTACATATTTTGGCTAAGCTCTAAATCATGGACTGTGTTTCCTTAATTAAAACATCCAAGGTCAAAACATAATGGATTGCCTTGTAATAATGTTGTACTGTTGGTTCATTGGGCTCTGTTAATAACACCATGCCTCATAATTATGTGCGTTTAAGGCAAGGAAATCACCCAAGTCACAAAGCAATATTGGAAATGGTCTTCCTGTGTCTAGAAAATTCATGTTGCCAAGAAAACAATTGAAATTATATGCAGAATTATTCAAGAAATCAAGTCTGGGAGAAAAGCCGAATGCACGCATCATTTCATCGACACGGTGACTAAGTTCTTGCAAAGCATAGGTTGATCTCTTGAGTGGCAATAGACAGAAATGAATCACAACATAAATCTAAGATGTGAAACCTCACTCCCAGTGTGAACATGGTAGCCTTAATGGCAACAGCCACTATGTACATTTCATAATCCATCTCTTTCCTGTCCAAGTTTTATTGCTCTTAAGTGTATTATAGAATTCAATAAAATCAATAAGTTATTCAAGAATTTATGGGCAAGAATAAAGAATTCACTGCATTATCACTAGTTCCATCAAACATTTTAGGATGTAGGAAATAAAAGCAATATTCAATCAACTCTTTACTTCTTCAAGGGACAGGGACCCCAAGGTTCTCCCTGTGTTGGATTGACTGATCTATTGGCTCTATTTTGATAAAAGGGTGGCTTATAAGTAATACATATAGTTTAAAATCAATTTGAGACATACAGACCTTCTGATTTTGTGATATTTCTTGTTGACAACCGAAAAGGGGCAATTTTTCTTTTTCTTTCTATTACAGACATCTCCTTTATGGACTATTAACACAGAAACAACGTGAACTTCTGAAACTTTGAAGCATTGTATTATGAAGATGACATAGAAGCATGTGACAAACAGGTACAATGCAAAATCAACATGAAAATGAGACCCGAACATGATAAAAGAAAAGTTGGTCACAGTCCAAATTCCAACTTCGCCGTGTAACATTGGGTCAGGACATCTTACGTCTCTCTTTTATATTTAAAGTTCAAGAAGTTTCCAGACGAAGTTTTTTTCGGCAATCAACAATTCCACACCCAAGAAATGTGAATGAAAGCTACGACTGAAATACAAAGAACCGACTCAGGTCAAAATTCACGACTTTCGGCACAGATTTCTGCGAGGTCACCAACCCAATGCACTAGAACTATGCCCCGCCATCTTGAAAATAATCAATGCCTCTCTGGCCTAAGAAAATGAAGATTTTACCTACCTCAACGTAAGCCTGGCAAACAGTGAACGCCCAAACGGCAACAAGTAGCACCACTGGACCAATTTTAGGCCCCATTTTTAGGAATGTAGCTCCTTTAAACACGAATATGCCTCCTAAGTCGGTC
Source organism: Lingula anatina (assembly GCF_001039355.2). Next base: position 177,724 of record NW_019775530.1, read on the forward strand.
TTCCTGTTCGATATCTAGCTGTTGTTCGAGCCTCCAAATCAAGATATGCAAATAGGGAGCATGACGTCATGTAGTTGCTCAGGGCTTTGTAAAACCGTCTCTGATTGGGCCACTGAACTAGAAAATTTTGTATTGCGCATTATAATTGGTTAAAATTTACAGGTGTGATGACACCCCACCTGTGTCTCCTAATGTGATGTACAAAGGCAATACTTACTTACCTTTCGGACAGGAAATGACTAACTGTCGCTCTAACTTCTAATTTTCGTCTTTTTTTCCACCAAGATCCCCCACTTTCAGCAAAAGTTATGGGTCCGCTTAGAAAGTAATTTTAGGTCACACATTTGAATTTTATATCGGTAGGACTTGTGTGAAACGCCAATTTTTTATTATGTCTAAAATAATTGTTCCTTTTTGTCATGACAAAAACTCCAACATGACATCATATGTTGATAATTAACATAATCACAATTACTCACTTGATCAATAACTCGTTCTAAGGCAAAAGGGAAGTGAAGTCAGGGGCAGTTCGCGGTCGGGTTTGTGAGAAAAACTTTTAAAAACACATGTTTCTAAGATTTTTTGCATTTTGATTTTTTCGTTTTAGAAATTTGACAATTTAAGAATACAAAAATAAGTCTGCAGAGCGCGTTTAAATAGGCCTGCTTTCAATACCTAAAACAAACAAATTGTGCTGTTGAATTTCAAAGACTGTTCTTTCACTACCGTGTGCCTTTACCTTCTGTAGGCCTAATATTAATCCGTGCCGAAGACACTTAATACTTCACATCAGTCACTCACAGTACTTATATGTCTTTGAAATATAGAAGGCTCGTTATACATGTTGGCATCAATGCCAATTTAACACTTAATCACATGCTGGCTCGCTAAATGCAAGCAGCATGACAGCAATGGTGGACCTGGGAGCTCGGAGTGTGTGTGCGTGTGTGTGTGTGTGTGTGGGGGGGGGGGGGGCGACGAGCACGTTTCCATCCCAAATATACAGTCTTGGAGCCAACTGATCGTGATATCCATCTATCCTCCCCCCCCCCCAAAAAAAAAGTATATAATAAAAGTGATTAAAAAATGAATAAAAACAGAACAGCTTTACCAGACAAAACCAATGCATTTCCCATCTCTGTGTCGTACTACCAGTACAAATTACGCTAAAATTGTCCTTATTCGTCTACTACATTGTTTTTGTGCCTCCCTCCCCCACCCTTAGAAAAAAAACTAGCGTACTGTCATCCCATATTAAATTACCAAGAAAAAAATAAGGAAGAAAAGTCAAAATGTAAGCGCGCATGGTGTTTTCCATGACAATGTCTTCTTTCCTTTCAATCTTTACTCTCTTTGGGTTATTTTTTCACTTTGGTTGTCGTGACTTGGCGTAATCTGTGTAGTCTTTGCTAATTACATTACGCCCTAGGTTTCATTTCGTAAACAACAGACTGTTTTTATTTCTTTAAAACACGAAAATAATTCTTACGACTGTTTTGAGGTGCTCTCACCGTTCGAGTCTCCACGTCCGGAGACCAGGAATGATAAGCAGCTAATTTTGAGGTTGTTCAGCTAATTATAAGTTTTATTTAACAACATACATGTATTTGAAAAAAAAAATGAATGCATAAAGAAATAACCGTAATGGAATAAAAAAAAAAAACTAGGAGGGACACGCTCGCCCTTGGAGAGAGAGAGAGAGAGAGAGAGAGAGAGAGAGAGAGAGAGAGAAACACCTAACTGCTAACATAGTAAACAACAAGGATTGACTATATTTTGACTCATAAAAATTTACTACCATTTCAAACCGCTTTAAGCCATAGTTTGTCAAAATTCTTTTTATAAATATCATTTTTGTAAGCTACGTCGTCATGTCATTTCCACTTTTCGCGATCACTTCACTAAAGCTTGTTATTGCAGTGATAACATTTCTAGCGATTCCATTATGTTGCAGTACGGTTGTCCAATTCATTTTGTGATATATTCTTTCCTCGAATTACCTTAATGCCCATTTAATCATACGATCCACACGAGAGTAGAACGGACAGGGGACGTCGCCTATCCGTTATAGGCCTATATCAACGCGGAATACGACGACTGGATATTTTAAAATTGCTGTAGAGGAGTTTTGGCGGAGAACCAGTCACAATGAGCCTCAGCGGAGACCTAAAACGTGCTGCGAAGATTCGATACAGCTTTCGCCGTTATGTAAGAAATCGATCTTTTGGAGATGAATGCAGTGCGACCACAAATGTCATCCCAAGTTTTAAGGATTATAAAAAATGTAAAGATAAAAGGATCCATTATCCGAGATAATCATTTCAAACGTTGTTTTGAAGCGCCTTTATGTGTAATAACACGCAACATCGCATGTTTATATTGGAAAAAAGGCACTCAGAATTCTATAACGTCTGGGGCGTTTTTGTGTTCAGATAATCGGTAGATTCTCGAAGATAGTTTTAGCAGATAAATATATCTTTTTCGACAGACCCAATATAAAAATATGAGCCTTATCTCTAATAAATCATAAATGATATTGGACTCGGCTTAAACTCCTTTGTGGTCAGTCGTAGTGGAGTTCGCTCAAAATAATAATAATAATAATAAATAAAAATAAATAAATAATTGAAGATAAAATAAAATAAATCGTGTCGGATCTTGACAAGTATTGTGTTATTTTAAAAATCCCCAAGGTTACAATCATATTTAAGGAAATTAATGATAACTTATCACCATATCTTATGTGCAAGATTACAAATTAGCGATATTTTACCGTAAAAGATGATTTTTAATACAATCCAATTTTCTCTAATGTTCTACGACTGTGCGACGGTCTTAATACGTGACCCCTTGTTAAAGGAGTCTAATTACGTCTGATATGCACATCAAATAAATACATTTGAGCCTTACTGATTTAGTGGGTCACCAGTTTTCTTAAATGCATATCGAATGTACGAGTCAATAAATGTTTCATAATAGAAATCTTACAAAATCTATGGCTGCCTGCTGTTGAACAGAAAAAGCAAACATTTATAGCTTCGGCGATATTCACAACAAGTTATCTATCAAAATGCTAAAATAAGAAAAATTAGAATTTGACTTTAGGAAGCATTATGTGTTTTAATATGAGATTTGAGTGAATTAGAATGACGGAATTTCTTGTTACAAATGTCACATCCGTATGGGAAAACGTTGTCATGAATGCGCCGATGTCTTTTGAAATTCCTGTGGTCAGAAAACCCGGCCCCACAATCCTGACATATAAATGGTTTCTCCCCCGTGTGCATTCGACGATGCGACTTCATGCTTCCCAGATGGTTAAAGGAAACGCCGCACATGTCACACATATAACTGCGCGTCTCAAAACAACTCTGCATGTGGCTTCTCAAGCCATTTGGCTGGGAAAACGTGCGCCCGCACCGTTCACATTCGTAAGGCTTTAAATCTGCATGGATCACCGCATGGCGTTCAACATTTGACGGTTTGTCCGACTTGAAACTGCAGCCGGGAAAGACGCACTGGAACGCTTTCGGCTCGTCGTGTGCCTGTTTCATGTGCATCTTGAACTCCTTCTGTGACTCGTAATTTTTGTCGCATGTATTACAGTGGTAGAGTTCTCCCGTGTGAGTCCGCAAGTGTCGCGTCAGTTCGCCCGGTCGCGGGTATTTCTGATGGCAGACGTGACACGTGTAGATTTCGCCGCCTTGCCTCTCGTGGGCACGCACGTGCCGCCGGTAGAGTCCAGGGCGCGAAAATGTCCGGTTGCATAGATCACAACGTATGGTTGAAGCTGTCTCTTTTCTCTTTTTCCTCTTCTTGGGTGGTCCTTTAACATCGTTTTTCCTCTGTCTCTCACCCACAGCACCAGTTGGAGAAGTTTTATCTTTACCCGTCCTTGGTGTGCTATCTTTCTGAAGCGCTTGCTCTTTTTCTGCAGAGTTATTAGCTTGAATTTTTATCTTGTGTGGTTTTGATTTCTTCCTCTTACCCTGTGAATCTCCACCTGCCACTGATTCTATCACTACATTAGACTTGGCTGTTGATTGGTCTACCTGATCAACAGACATGACCACTTCATGAGAAATTACATTTGATTGGTCCATGCCTGACTGAGGCTCATGGTCTGCATAAGAGGTGGAGGTTGACTGGTCTTTTCTTTCTGGTTGCTTAGAAACAATATGAGAATTTGGAGCTGATTGGTCTATTTCTACAACAGGTTCAGGAATTGCATGAGTTACAGCTGCAGCTTGGTCAGTTTCAGGGGAAGCATGAAACTGTTGAGTGTTTCCATGGAAACCATCTTCTTGATCATCATCAGAGCTGAGGATTTCTGGTCCCCTTGTCGCAGTTTCCCTATCAAAAACTAGAGTCCTCTGCCGGACCTGGCCATCTGCCTGACAAACCTCTTCCTGCAGCTGACATATTTCTCTTGGCTCTGAAGGCTGCTCAACTAACTGCTGCTGGTGAATCTCTTGTGAAGACACAGGTTTTGGCACCATGTTTTCAGCCCGTATTGCCTCGATAAGACGACTGGTCTCTTTATCTCGTACTTCAGGATTGGGATGAAATTCTGTCTGTGATGCTAGTGTTCTGTCTTGGATTATTCCTGGTGGCGGTTGCCTGGCTGTAGATGGGATCATCCTGAGACCCCCTGCAGTCTCTATACCAGAGGCGGCGCCACCTAGGACAGCAGCATGCTGATCAACTGCCTTCTGCTCACTCATTTTCTGTAGTGCAGTTGTCAGAAGATTGTATGTGTATGCATCTAATGCACTGGAAAATGGTTGCACTTTTGAAGCCACTGCTCTTGAACCTGCTGGTGGCCTAGAACCTTGACCCTGACCTGGGCCATGACCTTGGTTATATCCAGTTGCCATGGCAGCAGTTGGAGTCCCATCACCTAAGGTGTTCATCATCTCTGACTGGTTGTTTTGAAAAGATTCAATCACCTTCAAATAGTCCTCAATCAAGTTGGTATCAACGGAAGGCCCTTGACTTGGGTTCACCATGGCAACATGGCTGTTACCCGTAACCATGGTTACAGGTGGAAATGCAGCAGATGGGGCAAACATTCCTGCTGGACGTCCAGAATAACCAGAAAATCCTGTAGAAATCACAAAAAGAACCTAATTTAATTAGATGAACTTAACATGTGTGCCAATATTCCAACTTGAGTGATTTAAGTTATTGCACAACTTACATAAAGATTATTTTACCATAGCAGAGTATAATCATGGACCCAAAGATCTCTACTTAGAGGTCTAAAATTTGACCAATACCTGCAGGTGGTAAATTCCATGCGGGATTACCAGCCATCCCTCGGTCAGTGAGAGATCTCAGATGTTCTACACAGGCTTTCTCTACATTGGCCATATCTAGATACTGGGCAGCAGTCAGCACATCATATGCATAAGCTGGTTCTACCTTCAGTTTACCTGTAATGTATAATTTTGTATACTATGATAACATATGTCATTTATATAACAGTATCAATACGCTTACCAGTATCAGTGTCATTTCAAATGTCTACTATAAACACCCATAATTTTTAAAGGGTAAAAATTGGTAATATACTAATACATCATACAGATTATTTTTTCTTCATATTAGCAATCATTTGTCATTAATGTGATGTCAGTTTTTATTACCAATATATAATAAATTTAAAATAAAAAAAGTGGTTTAAAAATTCTTCACAAACATGGAATTTACAGGAAACATATTGAATTAAAATCATTTCAACATGTTCCCATAGTCATAACACTTACAAAGCTCTTCTATACCTACCTGTGTACACATAATCAATGATGGTACGGAATGCATTAAACGTGACATCCCGCAGGGTGAGGACATTAGAACACTCCTGACGCATGCCATACAGCATGCTCTGTAACTTCTGACTGAAGGCAGCCAAGATACACTTGTGTAGCCTAAAATCGTAATCTTCCACTCTCACTATGACATCGCAGAAGGCACCGTACTGTAGCTGGCGCTGCAGCTGTTCCAGCAGTGTCTGACCGTGATGCGTGAAGCTCTGGACATATGGCGGGAGACCCACGTTGGCTGGGATGGATGGAGGGGGCGGTGGGGGGCCAAGACTGTGGGCGGGGCCTGGAAAATGAAGACAAAGCTTGTTGTTGAAATTAGATAAATTATATGGTGCATGGCAATAGTTCGAAGGTTCACTGGTCTGAATAAATATTCACTAAAATTAGAAACCCCTGACCAACTAAACACTGATGAAAATGTTATAGGATTTTTCAGGGCAATTAATGATCCTTTAGCCCAATAAATTAACTTATATCGAAATGTACCCAAAGTATAACTATGTGATTTTTTTTTCTTTTTTTTTTTTATCTGCTGAAGGTGAAAAGCAAAAGTAGTTTGCATGTACCAGTAATTAAATCAGTATGCTTATCTGATAAAATGAATAAATGAAAATTGAATAAATACTTCATACTGGGCAACAGCAGTCAATATAAACTAAGAATCATAAACATTGGCTATGGACTTCAATTCATGCCTATCAGTAATAATTACCAGTAGTAAATTTATATTTTTAGCTCCACACATTAATTGAATGTGCTACAGGTTTTAATTTGGTCATTTGACATTATAACATTTCATTTAAGCTTTTATCAAATACACTGTCTGAAAAATGGATCAAGACACAAGGTCATTAAAAATGCGAGTCAAAAATTTCAGAATCAAACCCTGCCACATCTGGTACCCGGACTTGCCACTTTCGATTCCGACCTTGGAAAGGCACGGGTGTTTGAAGGGTTAACCAGTGCACAGTGCATCGGCCCAACATCTGCTCTTTTTTCACGCTTTTCCACACGTTTCACAAATCCTTCTATGGGCATGAACAGACATAACATCATCCTGCATTTCATGGACGTTAGTCGTTTCAAGGCTGTTGCCGGTAACTTTCGAAATTCCCTACATTTTGCAAAGGGTTAACTTTACTCACCCGCTTTATCCGCCATGTTGACACTCAGCTTCCGCCTTCACCGATTGGTCGCTTTGCGTCACATGATCAAAGGGAAACTCAATGAATGGGCCCATCGTCACTGTTATGTTTGTGGTAATGAGGGGTAATTATTCCGTTTTATTTCTTATTCTATTTCAAAAAAATGTAGGCATGCGGCTTTTTTAACCCTATTTTCATTACAAAGTTAGCTTTCCACATTATTTTTTTAATACTCTTCAAGCCATGAAACATTTTAGTTTTAAAATAATGTAATTTGAAATGCAGTGTAATGGTAACAAAATGATATTAATTTAAATAATAATAATATTTAAATGGTTTAACAAAAGGCACAACTAAACATTTATTTTGTATACTTTTTACATAGTGTCTAGATAAGGTGGTTCATTTACATTATACAACTCAACAATAAAATGGTATCATTAACTTTTTTTAGCCATTTAATGATTAAAACTATTATTATCAGTGGGGTTCAGATAGATGGGTGGTTTTCCTTGTTCTTAAATAGACAAATCTCAGTCTTTGGCTCACAGCTTACTACAGTAATTACAAGAAACTATATACAAATGATTTAGCAGAAACCAAGTGATTTTGTTTATTATTTACTAAAGGTACTTTACACAAAATTCAAACAATTATATACGTGAGATATTATGATTAGGACACTTAGGAACTATTAAATAAATAATGACAAAAAGGTTTTGTAAATAAATTCAATAAGTCTTTATTCTGTTCATAATTGTGATAATGAAAGAAGCAGAAAAATAGCTTTGAATCTTAAAAGTTCAGTTTAGGGCATCCAATATATCTTGCCCTCATTAACTGATATCACATACATATAGGACAAGACCTGATGCTTTATTTTTATCAAAAATCAAGTTATTGCCAAGTCCCAAAAAGTTACTTACATTGTATACATCAATGTCTAATATGCTGATTGTTTTTAATTTTTTCTATTGTAGTATGGGGATCAATTAAACACAGAAGCAGCAAATACCCAAAACAAATGTTTTATTAGAAATATTTTAACAATGAAGACATTTCTGTTCATTCAGAGTTTGATTGATGTAAGCCAACAGACTTTTAGGAAAAAAAATAAAGTGGAAAAAATGAGTTGGATAATGAGTTAATCATCATAACCCATGGGAATATGCACTACCATTGATTATTCTAGCCATACTTAAACAAAAATTTGAGTCCTTGAGGTGAATCCGAGGACCCTGTATGTAAATATTAATTTGCACATGGGGTGTTGCGAAGTATAAGAATCGTTTCCTGAAATTTCAAGCTGCCCTCTTTTTATCAGCAAGGACCCTCCTGTTGTGATTGGCTCTTCTTCCTTTGTTTTTCTCTTTGTAATCTCTGTTATGCAAAACCTCCTTGCTTTGGCCTTGACCTTTAGGCTTGCCCTGCACATCATATGACCTTTTCTGACCTTGGCCCACATTTTTCTTGGCTGTCCGCTGCATTTTAGACAATCTCCTCTGTTCTTGCCTTTCCCGAATTTTAGCTGGATCTTCAATAAATTGGTCTCTTCTTCTCTCTGATTCCTGTAAAAAGAGGAGGCATTACTTTTTGCATGCTTTGAAATTTTTAAATTAAACTTTGTTAAAACAAACGTAATTTTTTTTATAATAAAGTGACTTCTAGAATTGTTTCTGATAAAAAGTATCACCATCATGAAAAAAGTAAACATATGTCAAATTTGCAGAGTGACAGTAGTTCATTTTGTTGGTTCATTATTTCACTATCCTTATTTTCATTACATTTTCAACTAAAAATATCTCATTCACCTCCTCCTCTTCTTCTTCTTCCTCTTCCTCATCTTGCACATTTTTATTGGCTGCTATACTAAGGTTATATCTGAAATAAATTAATAAATAAATAAATTTAAGCAAACATTAAATATTCTCAGTTTGACAGTGAGGCTTTGAGTAAATAAGTTTGAATTCATGCTTTCAGTCATTTCTAAAAAATAGTAATACTTTAACATCTTTTCTTGATATTACTCACGAAACTACATTAGGAAATGCAACTTCTTCTCATTTAATGAGTCACTGCCATGTATTGATAATTTTCTAACAAAGTTACCAAAAATATAATGTACAAAAAATAGCATGTACAATAAATCATTTCTTATTATAAATTATTATTATCTGTAAAATTCTACAGCTACAATTTTTTCTGACTGAAACTTTTTCATTGAAAAATAAGTCACAGCAGAACACACCTCCTCTGTAGGAGTTCATCAGCAGAATCTTCATCCTCAGCTTCATTGTGTGAATCATAAGTGTCATCATACTCGTCTTCATACATCCCATCAGGATCATCTTTAATAGCGTACACAGAGCCTTCCGTGTCCACATTTCCAAATAAATCATAGACTGGTTGCAGTTTTTCTCGGTCTGCTCCACTCAATGGGGTGTATTTTTTGCTGGTGATCTGCTGCCTGTTAAAAATGTAAATACTCATAAATTTCAAACACTGAAAAAATTATTTCAAGATTCTATTGTATGTCATGGACACAAAACAGAAATACATGGGATAAGAAACCAATGAATAATTTAGAATATTAAAATTAAATATTTACTGTTGAATTACATTACCTCTTGCCCTTGAAGACTTTAGATACATCAACATCCTTTTTATGGAAGACATCAAATTCATCATCGTCATATATGTTCTTCCTTTCTGATAAAATTGATTTCTTAGGCAACATGTCTCTGAAAGTGAAAAACCCATATAATTTACATATCATTACATAAATAATAATAATAATAATAATTATCATAATAATATCTCACAGACAAACTGGCAAATTTTACTCTGGTATGACATGTGACATCATACCTATACAGTACCTGTCCATAGTCCTGTTTAGATCTTGGAGATGAGGCGGCAGTTTATCCTCTAGTAAAGCATTCACTACTTTCTCGACATCAAAACTGAACTCTTCAAGACACATCTGTAAAAGTAAATAGAAAGTCATTACAGGGATTATTATAAGCTAAGATTGTTTCATGGCAGAAGAGAAAAAAAATCCTGTAACTATTTTGAAGAGTGGAATGAAAAACCTATCATGCTTCAGGTCTTAAAACTTGGGCCTTGTGTCAAACCGTGGTGCATAATTCATAATCAAGTTGCCTTTGATAAGTCAACTACATCTAAAAGTTCAATACGCGTAAGGTTTGTGAAGTGGTCGAATGATGTTCAAGTTGGCTGTACAAAGTTGTCTATCCAAGTTTATCTGCTATAGCTTAGCCCAAAAACTGGTTTTGAGAAACAAGGTCCAGGGCGGAGTTTTACCTGTATGAACCCTGACCCCAGATCAGGCAGAAGATCACGCACAGAGGAGATCAGACTGTCCATTTCCACGTCACTAGGGGAAGACACTGGAGCAGCACAGGCGCCAAGCTCAGACTGAAAATTTGATGATAGAAAAAAAGAGTGTAAAATGTGCAAATTAGAGATGAAAAAGATCTTCAATTACAAAAATTAAATATAAAAATTAAAATAATGATAAAGAATTAAAAGCTCTATTCAAACCCATTGTACTCGGGGTTCTTTTGCAAAAGACGAAGAAAAATATTGTAGAAAAAGTGTTCTTCAGAAAATTTGCAGACAAAATGCATACCTCTTCTACTTGTAGCTTGTCTTGAGGTGCATCATTCTCAGCACCCTCTGGTGGCTGTCTTTGAGCATTTTCTTTTGGTACTTTGGGTGATTTCTTTGTTTTTACTAAAAAGTAGGCAACTTGTGAAAACTGTATATATAATTTACTGAGATGAAATAAAAATGACTCAACATTTGCCACACATATTTGAACTTTCATGTTTTTTCAGGGGACATTTCATCCATGAAAATGACCTTCAATAAGCAACGATAAAAGATGGTTAAATCGGGTTTATTTAACAAATTCTTATTTGCATCAGCCCATATTTCTTCTATTTCCAAATAAACATACAACATCTTCATTTCAAATCTGACCACAGAAATCTTTAAGCCCAAACAGTCTTATCCCTACCTTTTCTTACAACCCCTTGTAATGTACTTGCAATGCCATCTTGAAGAAACTGTATCCTGGTATCATCTCTGTGTAACAGTCAGGGAAATATTCCAACAACACAAATAACAGACTGCTAATTCAAAACATGTAAGTCAACATATTTTTTATGTCAATTGAATATTATATATTAATAATATTATCAATTTTATCTTGAAGTTCATATGGCATTAATATTCGTGGGACAGATAAAAGGGGGGTGCAGAAGTGCCAAACATCCTTATCTATTGTGTCTGTATCTCCTCTAATACTTCACTGTCTTTGTGAAACATATAGTAGGATTGGACTGTGTCATAAGAGAACATTCAGTGGATGAGATTTTGGTAAATTTTTGCCTTCACTTATTAAACCACATGATCTGTTGTGAAATTTTAAGTTGAAATTCAAATATTTACACATCACTTTGCAAACATAACATGCTACATCAGTACATATCCACATCAAAAGATACATGGCATATACACACTGCTGTAAAATGTCAAGATCTTCACTGAACCGGAATACTTCCTCATAAGCTGCCAGGAATCTGGATTAGAAAATGTCAGTGTCATGTCATTACATATATCTTTTTCACAAATCAATGACATCATCTATTCTTAAATGTTCAAATATTTTGTGTTTTTGTCAAAGAGTTGTTTCAAATTTCTGATTAAGCTATTAAAATAGATAGGAGAAATTTAGATACTGAAAAGATTTTTTGCCAAAGAGCGCTTCCATTTCTGATATAGCTTTTGAAATTAATATATAATAAATACAAAAAATTAATGAAGTATTTAGCAGGATGAGCAGAGAGCAGGTACAAGAAAAGGAAATATGAACAGCAAGAGAAGATATCTAATTTTCTTAAAATGCACTTGCACCACAGAAAATAAAAAGGATGACTGGGGAGAGGCTGTTAACCATTCAAAACTGCACAAAATTTCTAAGTTTATGGTATGAAAATATACCTTTTATCTGAGAGGACATCAGTCATCACACTCATGTAGTCCTCCACATAGGATTCTACCTCTGGGCTGCCACTGGAAATATAACAGTGAAATAAAATAAAGAGAATCCTGTAAAATTTTCCACAAAGGAAATTTATGTGAAACTACCATTTCATATTTCGGCCAACTATTAAAACTAGACATGGTTTATTTTAACTAAGAAAAAATATTGTTTCACATTATCAAATTTTAATTATTATTGGGTTGAATGTATTTTTTTTTCTTTCTTAAAGGAAGCACCAAAATTTTATAATTTACTTATTATTTTTTTGACTATAATAAAGTATACTTGGTTAAACCCAAACAAATTTAATGTTTAAGATAGTGTTTGCTTTCAAAAGACAAAGGTGGAGACAATCTGTCTGTAAATGAAATTTTACAAGAATGAAAAATTCAAAATACCTCTTTTCAATGATTGGCTGAATTGCACAAGTGTTTAAAATGTTCCTAAAAATCTCCACAAAATTCTTCTCCATCACTCTCAGCTTTGTCTTCACTGTTCTGATTAAGCTGAAATTAAAAATCAGCACAATGAGAGAGTTTAAATAACAAGGGTGCATCAAATTTCTCTTAATTTTGTTTGTTGCCTTTCTTTTTCACAATAAACTGCAATGTGTAACAAATTGTCATGTATATCATCCTCTGTTAAATTTCTGTTTAAAACACAGTTAAAACCATATTGTCAGCTAACAGCAATTTTGCAAATCAGACCTTGATTTATCATCAAATTATCAGAATAAAATGCACTTGAAAACGACTAAATACTTCAGTCATCCATAAAATATGTCTTGAATTGCACATCAAATCTCATAAATTTGTTGTAAATCACTATCATCAGCTATATTATCAAATACTGAATGATTTTTTATTTAGAGTCCCTTTTCCATGTAAAATACCGTCCATATGCCTCACCTTGGTTCTGACCACTTTCTCTCCTTAACTGCCGCCATTAACTCATGGAATGTAGTCTCATATAGATTGGACAGTCTGCAGAAGAAAACTTCAAAAGTAGAAGGGACATTCTAAAAATTTTAATGAAATCATCTTCTTATTCTTTAAATTCTTCTATTTTATCACAAAAATGATTGTCTAAAAAGATGTTAAGATTTGATCTGTCTCCATTAATATTCAAGAAAATTATAATTATCTCAACAGTGGGATATTACAATACAATTACAACACATCTAACACAATCCACATCACATCTAACACAATCCTCATCCCAACTACCACAATCATCCCCTCACCTGACCAAGAATCCCTCCTCATGAAATGCATGTGCCCCTTTTGGATACACCTCCAGGAAAGCCAGCAGCGTGGAGCATATGTCATACAAATACAGCACAATATCTAGGAACTTTGGCTCTGGCATGTCAGCTAGTCCTCTACAGCGGTCTGTGGACAGCCTCTGGGGCACCGTGGTGTGGGAGAGCTCACACTGCTCTACTATGTTTTCAAACACCTGATAATAATGTAATGGGGTTAGACAAGTGTTGTGAGGGTTAAGGGCTGGTTTTTGACGTACAGGTGAATACAGCAATTGAAAAGAACAACTTCAAATTTTCACGATTTATTCCTCCTTCTCATGCTTCCTTTCCCCTTTTCTCGCTCTTTCTCTCCTACTTTCTTTCCCTTTCCCTCTATTGCACACACACAAAAACACACATCCTCTCTCTCTCTCTCTCTCTCTCAGACACACACAACCACAAACACATTCTCAAACTCTCTCCCTCTCTCAGCTTCCCTGTCCTGTACGCCTCATATATTAACCCCCCTTCTCCTCTACCTATACCTGTAAAACTGTAGGCACTGTAATCCTGAGGTCATCCTCATATTTAGGCTGCTGTGTGAAGATATTGGAGATCATCCTAGTCAGTAAAGCAGAGTTGCCAGCTCCATACAGTGAACACAGGTCCATTATCTTGGGGATGTCAAAGATGAAATGTTCATACAGAATCTCACCAAACACAGAAGGGGTCAAATGATGGGACTGAAAAGAAATCAAATCAGAAGGTTTACACATAATATAATGTTAATCAAACAGTTATATTATTCAACACTATTTCAAGGCTAAATCAGAAGAAATATCTACATGTTTTACACTCCTAAATACAACTACTATAAACAATCATATATTTTCTACATAGGGCTCTTTCTTTATGAAGCTACTGTCATAGATTGGTCCAACTCCCTGGGGACACTTGCTGAATATAATCAGATTACCACACCTCCTCTTAGCCTTGAGTAGAATACGGAAAAGCTGAAGATTATACAGGTATGTTAGTACAAAAGGAGGCATGTCTATCTGCTTATCTAATTGCATTCAGCTGGAGCCCCTGCAGACTTGGATCAATCTATATAGAATGATTTATTCATTGTGAATGAACCCACAGACTCACAGCAGATTCCTTATAAGTGGCCATCCTCAGGCAGACCATGAAGACCATGCGGTGTACAGCAGTATGGAGAGCCTCAGCCTCTGGGGGGAGGGGCTTCACATCATAGGACCTGGAATGACAGGGACAGATTCAAGGTGTTTACTGAAGATGGATCGACCCTTCTTACTTACAATCATACTGCCAGATAAGCACATTACAGTACAGTGTAGATAACGGTGGGCACGAGAACGGGAATATTACATCAAAATTTTGGTGTCTGTGGTGAGCTTAGCTTTATCTGACAGCCAGAATGGTTGTATCAAGAAGGGTGGTAATATTTTCAATGCAAATACACCATCAGACCTGTCTGGAAGATTGTCAGAATGTTCCTGATTTTGAAGGACCTTCAACCTGTATTGCTACTGGTTACAGATTAATTTATGATGCCTTTTACCCCAACATGAAATTACTAGTCTTTCAGGCATTTCATAAAATATCCAAAATAGTTTTCATGAACTTTATCACAAAGTGGAGAATAACAATCCAAACCCTGGCAAATATGACTGGTATATATGTCAAAGAAGTATGCCTACCTTGGAGCATTTTTCAGGTAACTGTCTATGCATTTGTGCATCTCAGGGTCAAACACTACCTGAAGAAGTTGAAACAAATAAAAGTTTTAGAAATCAATAAAGTTCTATTTATATGGTTGATTTAGTTCTACCCATAAAATGTTATATATGTAGCCTTTAGTGCTTTAAAAGAACTAGAAAATGAATTTAAACCAATAAATAAATAAATCGGAGTCCACTCGATCCATAAGATTTGTTCAAGAGATAGACAATAATATTTGAGTAATGCTGCAACAAGTTATATTGCAAAGCCTATCGATCATTTGATACATCAAATATACCTGACACCAGAATCTATCATGTGGCAGCCTGAGAAGCCAGTGAAGATCTTCCTTGATGTAGGCCACTCTCTCCATCCACTCCTCCAAGGTAGCTGTGTCGTAATTCATGGGCAGCTGTCTGTAGACCACAAATGGGTGGTCTGTCTTAAACCTGGGGTGCTGAAGATGTGATGAAGAGACATTACAGAGAGAGGCATTAAAGCTTGTGGAATGCAGGACATATTACAATTAAAGCTTGTGGGACAGTTAAGCACCTGTGAGTGTGCACATTCTGGTCTGATCATCCTTATGTGTGTGTGTGTTAGTGTGTGTGTGTGTGTATGTGTGTGTGTGTGTGTGTAGGGGGGCTTCACTTCCTTAAAAATTAAAATGAAGTACGTCGTATAAGAATATTCAAGATGTAAAGAATATTTACATCTTGAGGCGACATTCATGTGCATTAAAATCCAAACTGGCTCAAATGTTTTAATTACTTGAAGCAGCCATATGTGTTGAATATACACTCAAATTAAAAACTACATGTGTTTTACTGTTTACGTTTACAAACACAGCACCATCAACATTTTATTGGACATTGATTTGTCTGCAATTAAAATTATTTCATGACTTACCAGTACAGGGACTTTTTGTTGTCTTCCAGAAGCTTCATCTTCTACCGTCTGCTCTTGCTTATCGATAGGAAGCGTCATTTTAGGGCAGAAACCAGATGTTCAGTCAAGTCTTTTACTGCACGGTGGATGTGGTGCAATGTGTGTGAAACAGGGAGAAGCTATTCTATTAAGCTATCTTGCAATTATCGCAAATAAACTTTTGTAAAAATACTTAAAAATAGTAAACATAACATATATAGTATTATATGTCTTTGCTTTCCTGCTTCATTACCTCCACTACAGGTCATTTTTGAGGTAAATAAATCACTACTTAATTTATACTGAGGACTGCTCCCTAAAGATGCACTCTTCTTAAAGAGGAGACCAGGAAAGTCACTTCCTCTCGAAACTAGTCAACATGAGCGCGACGTTGAGCAAAGCTGATTATTTAAAGAGGTACATGTCCGATTCAGCGGGTACTGAAAAGACTAAGAAGAAGAGGAAGAAACCTAAAGCAGTGAAGCCTCATTCTGGGTAACCTTTTAATTATTTCTCAGATATGGGGGATGCAGATCTAGATATTCAAATTCAGATAGAGAAATATTTACAAGATTATGAGCCATGTATGCAATTAATAACAAGAACACTTTGGTCAGTACTTAAGCTAAGCTTGTAGAATTTTAACAATCGATCGACCAAAATGAGGGTAAACGGCATTTACACATTTAGAGACAGTGTAGCAGTATATATTATATACTAGTAGTAAACCGTTTAACATCTGTACAAAGACAAACAATGAACTACTGGTTGTGCTCATAATTCGCGCGACAATCCGTATGCGTATACTCCATGTACGTATTAACTCTGTACTCACGCCCCCTGAGAGACAATGGGTTGAGTGAATTATAGGCATGACAGTATAAATATTAAATAAATTATTGTTAGTAAATAAATAAAAATACAAAATAGATTCTGTAGTTATTACAGCACGGGTGCTCTCAAATCTTTCCAGGCTGAAAATAATAGATGAGGACTTGGACTTTAAGACTGGCATCCCATCTGCTGACACTGGTCATGTTGAGGAGGAGGAGGAAGAAGAAGAAGCACCAACTGTTGCTGAAATTGTGGATGAAAGACCAGTCCATGTCCAGAGGATAGAACAATACAGGAAGGACAGCAAGTGGAAGTTACTCGCTTCTGATAAGCAAGGTGAATTGGAGGGGCTGCAAGGTGCAGATTTGTAAACAATTCAAACTGAATTCTGAATAATTACAATAAATATTTGTACAGGTATGAACCAGTTATTAGATATCATGCCTATTTTTACAAATACTAGGATACATTATATAATAACCTTTCTTCCATACTTCTCTATTAGATTGTTCATAGTTTTTTATTTAGTAGCATCTTAGTAATAATAATCACTTACTTCTTTTCCAAAGATTGGGGGTACCGGCTGTCCAAAATTACCACCTGTAATTTCCTGCAAAATTTCAGGGAGTCCACATGTGCATTAAGCTATCATATTTCCAAAAGATCCATAAGCCATCCAGTATTCTTTGCAAATATGGCTGTCCAGTGATGCCAGCAGCCGTCCAAATGACGACTGGACCATTGGCGGGGAAAACCCTTGAAATGATCTAAAATCTATGCCTTGCCAATATTGGCAAGAGCCAGATGTAGTCAAAGTCAAGTGTGGTCCTCAGTTTCTTTTTTTTTTTTTTTTTTTTTGTTCATCATTGAATATTTGAATATTTTGGTGACCCAATATATATATATATTTATTTTTCAGCAGCAGATAGGGCAAATGTAGAGTATGGTGAACTTGACACCTCTCCACAAGGCAACAAACAGCGTCATGATTCTGACTCTGATGTGTCTCCGCCAAGAAGGAAAAACAGGCATGATTCTGATGAATCTCCACCTAGAACAAAAAAGACAGACGTAATAAATGGAAAAACTGATAAAACTACAGTGTCTAGAAGACAGAGACATGATTCTGATTCTGACCAATCAATACCTAGGAGACAAAGGCATGATTCTGATTCTGATTCTGACCAGTTATTACCTAGGAGACAAAGGCATGATTCTGACCAATCTCCCCCAAGAAAACAAAGACATGACTCTGGTTCTGACCAATCTCCTCCAAGGAAACAAAGACATGACTCTGGTTCTGACCAATCTCCTCCTAGGAAACAAAGACACGACTCTGGTTCTGACCAATCTCCTCCAAGGAAACAGAGAAATACTTATGATTCAGACCAGTCCCCTCCCAGAAAATCCAAGAAACAGAACTCCGATTCTGATCAGTCCCCTCCTAGAAGACAAAAGAAACAGGTAGATTCTGTTGAATCCCCTCCCAGAAAAAATAAACAAGACTCACTGAGAAGTAAAGAAGGGAAGATGAGTAAAACCCTGGCAGGTAATAAATTCACAAATTGTAACATTGATCATTTTATAATCAGCGTATAACCTAATTGCAGAGCTAAAACAAATAAAATTCTTATATTTATGAAATGGGCTGTAAGATATTTGGAGCCACCTTTCCAGACTCTTTTCTTGCAAAATTGATATAATTGATTTGATGTGCTTGTACAAACCAAGAATACATAGATGTCTGTCATTCTATGTCTCATTCTTCAAATAATTGTCTGGGGTTAAGTATTTATTTGTTTGTTTTATTTATTTATGTCAGGTGCTAAAGCAGGTCTATCATCTGCCAGAGAAATGAGAGAAGAAGCAGAAAAACTGAAAAGAAAGGAAAATAAGATGTTTCAACAGGTAAATGGGAATGCATATATACTATAATACAACAAGAGGGAAATCATTTGTTGTAGTTTTATAATTATATTATTTGTTTGATTCAAAGTGAATTGAGGTAAGAGCAAACTGAAATGGCAAATTTGATCATTATAGTACTGGTGCTTGTTACACACAAAAGCTTAAGCCTGAAATTTGATTGCAAAATTCCAGTCTACTTTGACTTGAGATGAGAAATCTAGTTACATGAACTATTGAACTTGGCCCATCTTTAAGAGCAATTCTTTATTTAAATAGATTACTATATAATGGATTTTGATCTGAAGTAGACCAAATTTTTTGGATTAAAAGTTCTTTTGTCAGAATAGCCATGAATTTTATCTTGGTCTCTGTGACAACAAGCTTTTAAGGGCTGGACCAGTGGAGTAAATGGATCAAGGCTTATGTTCATGAGATACATAAAGAGTTCAGTACTGTCTTAGAAATAAGGTGATAATTAACAAATTTATTAATTAAATTATTTAATTGTTTTGTTTTTTTTGTAATAAAAGCATGTTAATTTAAGTTAGTTTATTGCAGATAGATGCTGAAGCTCTTGGGAAGAATGCAGAAACTGTGTTCAGAGACAAAGGAGGGAAGAGAAGAAACTTAAAAGAAGAAAAACTGAAGCAGAGGGCAGAGGATGCCAAAAAGGAAGAGATGAATGAAAAGTATATGGTTTGGGGGAAAGGGTAGGTAAAAGATTTTGAAATATGGGTATCCACACTTGAGCTTCTTTTCTACTAAATTAAAGCTGTGGGTAGGGTGTATAAGTATTTGTTTGCTTGGAAATAACTCTTGTGTCATCTGTCCTAATTCTGTTGCAGAATGGCACAAAAAGCACAACAGGAACAGACGCTGCAGGAAACACTACATGAAATGGACAAGCCCCTCGCAAGATTCAAAGATGACGAGGATTTGGACGCCATGTTGAAGGAGCGAGAGCGGGCAGAGGACCCCATGCTGGCATATATGCAGAAGAAGAAAGCTAAGGAAAACAAAGGAGGGTCAAAGGCCAAAGGTGAAGGGTCATTATTAATGATACAATAAATCTAATAATATGTCAGTTTTATCTCAGGGCTGAAGGTATTATTCTGCTGTGTCTGATCCAATAGAAATGGGATTGCACGCACTTAAGTGTGCCTGCACGCACACACAAACACATTTTGGGTTTTCAAGACAACTTCAGTCAGCTTTTGATTTAAAGTCATTCAGAAAAGGAAGCTGGAATAAAAATTGCACAATCATCTTTGTTTTCTCTGCTTTTAGCCCAACCAAGCGCCATTGCTTCCATGTCTCACCTAACACATGTATGATTACTTTTCAGCTAAACCAAGGTACCGTGGCCCAGAGCCTCCCCCTAACCGCTTTAACATTTGGCCCGGGTACAGGTGGGACGGGGTCGACAGATCCAACGGATTTGAGAAGGAATTCTTCGCCAAGATGGCCAACAAGAAAGCTGTAGCAGATATGGCATATAAATGGAGTGTGGAAGATATGTGAACACTGTTTTGTTCCACCGAGTCTCGGATATGTTTATAGGCTAAATGTAGGAGTGATATTTAGAAGGTCAGGCTCTTAATCTAAGGGAGAGAAAAGATGGGACGAACCATCCTTTGCACTGGGGCTTGACGAGTATAGTAAATGCAGGGGAAATTATAGGTGAAGTAAGTGCCCAACTCACTCAACCTGTCAACAGTCTTGAGAGTCTTACGCTGGCAAAATGGCCCATACCAATGACCATGATCATAAAAATAGCTGAAATGGTTGACGGCTTCAAAGTACTNCATGCAGTTCAAATAAGAAAGCCAGCTCAATTGGGTTATCATTTATTATTGAATTTAAGCAGTTTTATGTGAAATTTTCATTTTTCTCATTCTGGCATTTTCAAAGTGTGAACTTAAACTCCCATGGGCCTGAAGCCTTACGCTTGTTACACATTTCACTTACATTGGTATTACCTGTTGAGCATAATTAAAATTTGATGTTGAATTTGCAGTTAAGCATAATGTATTTTTGCATCAGAATTGACAGTAGCCCGTTTTGTGCATTGTTATTGTCTGCTTTTTGTCTGTACATTTGACAGCTTTGCTGCCTTGTCAAAAAATAAATGTAATAAAATTACTTTAAAATCTTTTATTTAATTCATCTTATCCATTTGTATAATACATATTTTATTTCATTTAATAAGGTCACAAAAATATAATTATATTTCTGGTAGCTATATCACATGGGAAATCTGTTTGGATGTTACAAAATTGCACAAATGATCTGGAGTATAAAGATTTCCTTCTGTCAGAGTCTGCACATGGCACATTTTTTGTAAAGATTGTAGAACCCTTGGTTCATTTACATATTATCCATGCCATTACATTTTAATCAATAAAACAATATCCTCCATTCTTCAACCAAAGAAAAAAATTACTGTTACCTTTAACCAATTTAAACAAATGGCATCACAATGATTAAAATTGCCAGTAGTGGTATCAGAATGCTAAAAGTGATAAGAATGTTATTGACACCTGCTGACAAGTAATTTTTATTATTTACAACATCCATTTGACATGCCTCAGTTTTTGAGAAAAAAAGAGAGCAGCGTATTTCATATCAATTTTTTTTTAATTGAAAATTATATTACAATTATAAGAGGCAAGTGCTGGGGAAGACAGTGATAATCTGGCCCCATCTGAAGGAATGCTTTTTAAAAATAATTGGGAAATCTGAAGTGAAGGAAAATTATTGCTCAAGTGTACCATTTTGTCTGTCTGTACCATTATTTTCGATCAAAAAATACAGACATAAATCCTGTACACCCCCTTTTCACTCAAATATGACTCCCACTAACATTGTATTGGAAAGGTCATATTTTTCATAATCAATAAAATCATGTTTTACAATACCATGTCACAGATACTACTTGCACAATCACGGTACTATAGACAGTTCACATGATCTCCAAAACATTTTTTCACATTATACTTTGTAATTTGTCAACCACACCAACAGTTACCATGTAAGTACTGCAAAACAGTAGAAGAAAACACTACTATCTGATTATGTTAGGGGTAATGGTGGAAATTCTCGATAAGAAATTTTACAATATTGCATTGTGAACATCACTTTAAATGCTTTGAAGTTCACTTTTTCCATTCCTTCTTCACATCCCTCGTTCTGTCCATCTTGGTCCTCTGGTCATCCACCACGCCACTCAAACTTCCTTCACATCATACATGTCCTTCCTTCTCTGTACTGTGAGAGGTATGGAGGTCCGGACCTCTTCCATTTTATTCAGGTCTGAAAATATGAGGTGGTATTAACATGAAACTGATTAATACCACAGGTGTGTGTGTGTGCGTGTGTGTGTGTGTATGTGTGTGTGTGAAGAATCTTATGGCTGACATGGTCAGTACAAATATAAATAATTATTATACAACTGAACTTTTTTTCTAATTTCTTCTTCTTCATTATAACTTTTATTATTATTTTAATAAATATATATTATTTGTTAAACTAAGAGATAGGAGTACAAAATGTAGCTATAGATGATTTTATTACGTAATGGTTCTGGCCAGTATTGGTGATTCAGCTTTTATTGGTAACTTTTTTTTTGATGAAGAAATTGTAGATGGAATGTTGCAGTTGGCCTGGAATCCCAACTGATATACAGAAGAAACAACTAAAATCAATTTAAATGCATAATACTATGTGAAAGTTATACTTAACTATAATAATCACATATATTTTAACAAGATGAGTCATTTACCTATATCCACTAATAAAATCTTTTCTTCATGTTCAGTTGTCTCCACAACACTCCCCCTTGAAAAAAAGAAATGCATCATTAGAAAACAAATTCCTTTTTGTTATACAGATAGATCAACTTGATAACATATGCATAGTTAGATAAGGAATATTGAACACTTTCTTAAAAAAAACTTGATCTATGTATGGACCAATATTGTCAACAGGTGATTACTGTACAACAACATAAGAAGCAACAGGATTATTTTATTGTGAGCATATCTCTGTCCGCTGCATCCTGCTAGATTAACCATGCCATTGTAAAAAAATTCTGATCATGTCAATGTATAAAATTGACAAATCTACAGTGTTATATGCAGGCCCGTAGCCAGGGGGGTTCGGGGGGTTTGAAATAACCACCCCTTTTGCTGGGAAAAGAACCACTTAGGGTAAAATTTGATCTAGGTACATGAAATTTTTATGGGAAAAGATCCACTTTTTCAGAAAAAGAACCCTCCTTTGGAAATTGCTGGCTACAGGCATGAGATGTGACTTCCAGTTAAAAGGGAGGGTGCAGGTTGTTATAGTGTCATCTTGTATAAAAACTCAGCAACTCTGCTGTCACAGGCATTCTGATGCACAGTGTGTTCGATGTGTTATCAAGTTTAAAGAAATAGTAGTTATTATAGAATCACTTCGTATTTAACTTTCAACATTCAACATTTCTGACCACATTGCGTTAGATGTGATACTGTGGCAATTACCGCTTACCAAGGATCAACCACTGTGCTGTGTCCCCAAGCAACATACGTGGCTTTTTCGTCTCGTGCTGGGGACACTGTCGCAACAAAGAGCTGGTTGTCCAGAGCACGTGCTCGTTGCAGGATCTCCCAGTGTGCGGGACCAGTGGTCATATTAAATGCACCAGGGTAAATTATCAGTTTACAACCTTAAAAAAAAATTTTAAAAAAAAATTAAAAAAATTAAAAAGAAACATAATCTGATATTCACCATTGTAATTAACATGTATTTACTTTTCTTCAGTAAAAATGTCTTCCGTTAAATAAGATGCATAACATCACTTCATCGACATTTCATTTTCCACACTTCACAAAAACTAGCATTCCTAATGCAAATTAATAAATCTATTCATTTATGTCCTTTGAATTCGAACAGTAGAGAACCTTTGTTAACCTGCAATAAAAGCTTGGTTTTCGCATTCAATGTCAAAAACTTCCTTATAATCTAAATAAAGAATTTGTTTCCAATCACAAATAAAACCAAACCTATATTAAAATATCTAATTCTTTCAACTTCTTCATGTAAACTGAAAACACAAACCCATTTTGGCATAAATCTGAGCCAGTTCTGCAAACCTTATGTCATAGCATATACCAATGCCGATCTTGCAAAATGCTGAAAAGAGAAATGAAAAACAAATTTAGTAAAATGCTTGTTTTTATATTATCATACTATTTCTGTTAATTGATATATATAACACCTTTCCTTTTTGTACACAAGAAAAATTCTGAAAAAGTTCTAGACTTTTCACCATTTCTGCAGTAGGAAAAACTCACTTAAATAAAAGCAAATTAGCAACAGAAAGAAAACACTGATATTAAGTAATTATATCCCACTTACATGTTTCAAAAGTTGTAAAACTATTTCCAGGTGACAAAATTTCAGATTCCTGGAATCTTATCTTCCCAGGAACATCTATGTCAAACAGATGGATCTAGAATGAAATTATTACAACTTTCTAACTTGAACACAAAATTTTGTAAAATGTACAGGCAACATTCAGCAAAACAAAAATTGCACAACAAAACTTACAAATTAAAGCTTATCTGAAAGACACCTTTAAGTTGAAAACAAAAAAGATAATGGTGACTGATTTTTTCAAATCTCATAAGTTCTCATAACATTATATTTATGACTTAATGTGTATTGATTAATTTCTATACATAGTATATTAATAATCTATGAATTAAAGCCTCAACCTCAATGCTGCTAATGTAACTGCAGCAAATCATTATTAATTCCATGTCAACAGCACGGATTGGCTTTTTTGTTTTATTTTTAATTATGAACATATATCACGCTTTTGTCAGGCACTAATTTTCAAATGCACAACAAAGCTTACATATATTATAAATATTTCCCACATTTTTTTCTGCCTCAATTTTCAACAAATTTGTAATGAACTTTATACACAGTGAACCAACACATCCAAATTCAAATACAAAAAAATGATATAAAGCTCATGCTACTCTATCACTCTACAAATCCAAAATCAAGAGAGTTAAATAAAGAACATAGAGACTACAACTAAAAAAAAAAAAACAAAAAAAAAACATGGCTCCACCTTTCTGTGTTTGGCCACCATTTCACCAGCCGGGTTGAACACAGTGCAAGTGTTGTAAAACTTTCCCCCATCTTCTTCAGGGATAGATCCTGACACAAATAATAAAACAAGAATATTCTGCTGCAGAAAACCAAGCAATGGCAAAAAGCATTTAGACAAATCATGTAGTACGGTGCAGAATTTCAAACAGTCTTTCAAACAGCCGTAAAGATGTTGCTGCTGCACATGTATGGACACAAATATGCAGAAAGTTAAAGAATGTTGCCAGGAATACACAGTTCCATATCAACGTGAAAGATACACTTTATAGCATTCAATAAGATATGTCCTTTTTAAATTTAAGCTAGGCACTGGTGCTGGTATATTAGCATCTGAAATGAAAATTGGCGTTGCCAAGATAACATAAAGAAAAAAATAATGCATTTTTCCATAATTACTGTAACACTGTATACTTATTTGATTGAATTCATACATGATGTGATGCAAGCACATGCTCTCGAAACTTTGTAAAAAGAATAATGATAAATTCATACAAAAGCCTGCAACTTCAGAATTAACTTTCCTTTGTTTTTCTAGCTATCTCTCTCTTGATCAGAGACTGTCCTGTTGGACCTGATTAAGAGCCATCATTAAACTTACCTCCGACTAAGAATACTTTGCTCTCCTTGGCAGCAGCTGCCAAGGCATTGGTCGACTCTCCGGGTATCTTCTCTGCATATTCTGGGAAATAACTGGTACCATATGGAGAGTTAAAACATTCCTGGAATATGCAAATCAATGAATCATAAAAAAATTCTTGAGTTTAGAAACATGTTGAAATATATATACATTTTTGTACAATTTTCAAAAGTTATGTAGGCATGTTTAGGCGAAAAACATCAATGCACAGTACAAGTACGTAATACAAGGATTCCCTCATCTTAACCTCCTTTTATAATATACACACTGTACTAGTATATATACTCGCTCAAGTGTGCACATATCTTCCAGATATGCTCAAACAGCAACAACACTCTCCCCCACTTCACTATTTGCACCACTAGTTATATAACTACGTATAAAAGATATACTAGTATTTTGTTATACCCCGCCACCCAATGTGCTAGACAACCCCACCCCTACCTGCCTACCCACAACTCTCCACTATCTTTATTCAGGCACCACTCCTCCTGATTCACCCTTCTCCCAGCAAACCCCCACCCACCCCCTGACTACCCCTGTAGCAGTGTCATGCACATACAGGCAAAGCGACAATCTTGGCCCCTCCACTGGCGGCCTCTTTGATGGACCTCACAGCTCTGGAAATGTTGTCAGCCTTCGATGCTCCAACTGCAAGCTGAATGAGGCCTAATCTGAAAGCTAGACGGCCATGAGAACTTCAGCATTTATTTTTACTGATACTAGTAATACCATACTACTGGTACCAGTGCTTGGTTCAACTTTTAATTCAAGGGAGTTTAATTCTGAGAGAGTTACATGTAGGATACTCTATCTAGCTGCGACAGCTCAGTTGTTTGTTTCCTGTTATTAATGCTCTAGTACAACCTTGGTTTAACATTTAGTTCATTGCATGAGCTGATAAAATAGTCATTCCCGGGACAGCTAGCATACAAAACGAAATGTTTTAGAAGAGCACTTACACGTCGCCATGATTGTTGTGAACGAGAGGAAATCCCATGATGACGTCAAATTGACCTTAAACCCATGACCTAGATTTAGACCAGACAGAGAAGTTAAAAATAGAGCATCGACATTTCGCTGCGGATCTTCCGCTCTAAAGGTTTTTCAATGATCAGTGCTAAGGCCGATTCCAGAAATTAGCTATAGGCCCAAAATGGATACGCACTATCCAAAGAACAAGACCAGACCAGAACTTTTGTATTCTTTAATGCATGTATAACTCTTTGGAATGAGTGCAAGTAAATTAATTCAAAGATAAAATTCATGCAAAGCTTGGAACATAATATATTAATCCAGTCTTAAAAGAGCTTCATGACAGTTACCAAGTAGACAAAGAGTTTTATTTAAAGTCTGTATTCAATACTTGTATTTGAGAATTATATTTAAGAAAATACACCAAGTTACATTGCCAACCCTAGGCCTACACGTCAGTTTGAACCACAAAGGCAAACTATATAGGCCTATTATCATAGCAATTTTACACTCAACCACTGTGACAGCGTAACACATTTATGGAAACAGGATTTTTATTGTTGTTTATCCCCCCAAAACTGTGGAACAAATTGCCTTAATGTTTCTTGAACTTTTATATTAAGCCTATAGGCTATTTTAGTTCTGTAATTGAAAAAAATATTTTTTAATTGTAAGGCGCACTGGAATGTATGAAAATAGAATATGCTATATAAGAAATTAAAAAAATTATTATTATTATTATTATTATTATTATTATTATTATTATTAGCATCCTAAGTTTTGATAAAAACTTTACTTTAAGGTTAGGTATTATTAAGAAATTACGCACAATAATGACTGCGCCTGGTATTTACAGAGTCTGGATTGTACTGGGAATTGCTGTGATATTATTCGTGTTGTTTGGTAATATACTGGTAATATACTATGAAGTCTCCTAAGGGTCCTTATTTTTTAACCAATGAAGTGCCTTCTATCATGAAGTAGTAATTCTTATCCTATGAAGTGGTAATATAGGCTACTATATGAAGTATCTTAATACGTCCTACGTTTTCTAGGATTATACTTTTTTTTTTAAAGTTTATCCTTTTTAAGCACTCACACATTTGAACTTTATTACACGAAGTCAACTTACGTTTCAAAACTTTCAAACATGTCAGAGTACTAGTATTAGGCCTACTTACAAAGCATTTTGTGGGGGAAACTATTAATTAATTTAGTTCGAATTTACTTAGTAACTGAAACCAATATTTGCATAACCTTTAATGTTTCTAGCACTTATTTGACAAAAAGGCTATTGCCTAATAATTGTATAGTAATCGTATATAATGGACATTTTTGGTCAATTGTATAGTGATATATTCTAATCTAAAATGTAAACCTTTACATATATAGAGATGTTATGTGACCGTGGCGATATAGGGGTGTTTTTCGGGGAAATGCGACTTATTTTCTCCCGGTGCATATGTTCAGATAATACACCGCCAGCCTTTCAGGATATACGTCCTAAACACCATTCGCGCATACTCAGAGAATTCTGGCATACCTGTATATCGCTCAGGTGAGAGTGTACACCTGTATCACACACACAAAGCAAGGGGTCGGTTGTTAAGAAAAGTCAAATTCCGTATTCGTCGATTAAAGATTATACAACCATCTAGGTAGAAGGTGCATCTAAGATTTACTATAAAAAACAATACAATAAGTTTTATTTACGACAGGTAGAAATTGAAGGGAAAATTACCTTAGTACCGGAGTAGCTATTCACCGACAAGCTAGGGGATTATCAAGCAATATGTGACAGACGAAATCATAACTAAATTATTGACCTGAAGTTGGGGTGTTGATTCCGTTCGTCTCGTGTTCGTCTTTCTTTCTTTTCTTTCGCTTGTCTGCTCACCTGTATCGGAAATCAGTCGCAATCGGGAACGGACCGCGGTTTCTAATGGATAACCATTGCCGTCACACGGCTTCGGTTTTATTGCATCGTTTAACATAAATAAAACGTGTCACCAAACAGTGTCAACATCATTTCCGTGCGATCATATAAATAGGAAAGATTGAACCTTGGCAGTACTGTAAGGGGATATTAATCGCTTCAAGAAGTTTAGGCTGTAGGTCACGTGGGTCTGTCTCCAAGATTTAATATCTTCTAGGGTTGTTGGTGTTATACAATTCCCCGGCTGTTCCTGGTGTTGGCTGGGGCCAGATTTTTTTATTACGTTTCTTAATAGCACTCCAGAGGGGGTGATAGATGGTCACATCCATCACAACTTCATTCCCTGATGAAGTCTGACTGCAAGCAGACGAAATATTGGCTGGTAAGACTAGAGAAATATAAGTAGCTATAGGCAAAAGAATCTTCATAAGTCTATTTCAATAACAAAGCTAATGAAATTGCTCTACACAAATCACTAATACATTAAACAAATGCTCCATTTTGCAAACAGCTTAAACGTGAAAGACAGGCATGGGTACAAAAAATTATTGCTTCCATCTTTTGCCAAAGCCTAAGCTTTCAGGAAAAATTGGTTCGCGATCCTGTCGTTACCCATGCTAGCCAACCTATTTCACAATCTTAAAATGTGCAACCGTCTTTTATACTTTGTACTCATCCACCCTATATCTCCTTCTGTGGCCAAAAGAGGAGTAATATGACACCGCCCACACGATCCCCACACAGCGAGTTGACGGTCTGATGAACGGACTCAATTAAAAATTCGCTAGACTGAATCCACGGTATATACGCAGCGACCCCATAACATTTGAGGACATGAACATTTACTAATATTTTCATGGGTTTATTGAGTTAATATTCTCAGAAGAGAGGACGGAAAACTTGTGAATTTCATTATAAACCTGACAAGTAAAATAGATGAAGCGCGACAAATATTGGAAAGATTTCACCGAGTCTTGAACAGCGGTTTTAAACCTTTGACACTAAATTAAGGACACTGTGCCTCCTACAAGAACAGGTGAATAAAACGATGTTCACTCCAGTGGTGTATTATTTCCATCTAGATTCATCCATAAAAACCTGAATATCACTCTTTGAAGTTCAGGATTATCAAACTCGAACGGCAACGGTAGCTCCTAGTATGTACAGAGAAAATGTTGCACTGGACTGCAAATATGCTTTTATTGATGACTCAAGTAGGTATTAAGGTTTCGCGAGGAACAGCAAATTTATTGGGGCAAATAATGTTCATTTGGGGATCAATTGGAGAATTAATCCAAAAGTAAACGACAGCACACGGACCAGCTCTAAAACGAAGATCTGTCACATTCTTATAATGGACATGTCATGTGATCTGTAGCCTGCTCAGGTATAGCGATGATATTTCCTGATATATACAGAGGCTGGGTGGTACTTGGGATTTCGATTCTATCATTTATGTCTTCAGCGGGAATTGAAGCATCCTCGGGGACGATGATCTTATGTTTTCGACAGGATAAATATTTTCCGGACTCGTCCCTTGCGCAGCTTGGTGAGAACCTTTCAGTATATGTAATTTCAGGGGAGAGGAGGGTTGCTACTTACGATAAATAATTATATAAAAAATATGATGCATTCCAATTATTGTCATATTATTGAAAATTCTAACCCACAGGGTGGTACATAAAAAAAGACCTATTTTTATTTTCCATCTCAATTTTGATATACATTTAATTAAGATATTCAAACTTTCTTTCAACAAATCATTTCAGGATGACCATTTTATCTTTGCAAATTCTGCAAAAATTGGAAACATCTAAGCCAGTCAAATTTCAATAATTGAAAATATGCTCTATCCACGCTCTTCGCTGCTGAATAACGGCATTGAAACAGACAATGACTCTTGCGATTATGTCAGCCGGACTGTACCTTACTTTTCTTTGAATGTTGGTCTTGAAAGTGTGTAGAGTTGTAAGCAAAGATTCTTTCCTTAAGGCACCCCCAAAAGAAGAACTCTGGGGGATTGACATCTGGCGAGTATTGTGGCCAAGGAAAGTCTGTGCGGCATGAAATGATGATGATTAAATTATGACTAGCTTAAAGGTTTCCAAATTCTGTAGAATTGCAAGGATAAATTTGTCATCCTTATGAAATAATTTGGTGAAAGAAAGTTGGAAATATATTAATTACACCAAAATTGAGATGGGGAGTAAAATAGGTCATTTTTATGGACCATCCTGTAAAAACTTAAAGACACTCTGTTGACCCTGTTTTTCCTGAGTTATGCCTGCCACCCATACGACAATATAATTCCCAAAGTGTACGCTGTAGTGAATTATTAATGCAAATGCATATATTCTTCTTCCTAAATTCTAAAGGGGGTAACCTTTTTATCTCGTTTTGTATAAAATATATATTCGAGTTTTTTTTTTTTTTTTTGCATTTCTGTTTTTCAGGGATTCCTTATACAGTGTACTGTGTGTTTAAGATCTCATTGAGTAACTTTGTATTCATGGCTTTGTTTCGGGCTGGAAAACTTAGCCTTCGCCAGTTTATAGCTATTGCGGGAACCTTAACAGTGTTGGGATTGGTTCTGGCATCTTTTGCTAATGGTCCCCATTCTGTGGCCATAGCCTTTGGCATTTTATATGGAACTGGAGATGGGTTGTGTTGTATAAGTACGTATTCCTTTATAGCACTTTGGTTCCCTTGGACACATAGATTCCATGTGTTTTCAGCCAGTGCGTTGAATGTTATGGAACCGCTGGGTAAGTACCCACAACAGTGAAATATTGCCCAATTAAGTAATATAATCATTAACATGGTAATGGATAATATCACATGCACATCACATCAATACATAATCAGGCCTACCCAGCTACCAGACTCAGTACCGAATTATCCCGAAATTACCGGTAGATCGGACCACACTACCCGTTTTCAAGGTGTGCGTCAGTACGCATTTCACAGTATCATACCAAGAACAAATTTTGAGATGAGAGGCACTACTTTCCAACCCCGCTGAGAATCATCACTATCATATCGCGTACTAGGCAAGAGCGGTGTCGCGTCTGATACTTCGAAGCGCGTCCTGATACACACCTTGAAAACGGGTAGTGTGGTCCGATCTTCTGGTGAATACAGGATCATTCGATGCTGAGTCTGGTAGTTGGGTAGGCCTGATAATATCCAAGCAGATTATAAAACTTGTAAAATCTCTCTAAATCTCTATGCGGCCCCTCTCTTTTTATCCGAATCTTGCCATGATATAGATAACTATAACCGTTTTCTTTAGGAGGGTCCATCTTTAATATCATTAACGCGAAGATGTGTGAAAGCACGTTGCTGGGTTGGCGATGGGCGTTTAGAGTTTATGCAGCTACCTTTGCATGTCTTGGTCTTCTTCAAGTTCTGGTATTTGGGAATCCTCCAATGATGTCATCAGATGAACGGGGCAAAGGCACCAATAAAGAGTGGGTTGATGTTTGATGTACAGAGACACGACCACTTAAAACACTTGATACACTAGATTTTTTTAAACGGAAGTTTTTTTTATTACACATGAATAATTACAATTATGCACAAAAACAGGAAGCAATTTTCTTAGGTGCAATATGCTCTTCCGTACTAGAAAAAAAAAACAAAAACAAAAACAAAAAAAAAAAAAAAAAAAACAATGCCATGTGTACAATTCACTATTCTGCCGTGACCGAATAAAATGACAAAATATTTTAAATAATTCACTGACTGAATTTACTGTTTATGTCGCTCAATACTGAATAGAAACCTGCGAAAGATGAATCCCGCTTTGATATGATAGAAACAAGATAAATGAAGTCTTCATCCATGGAGACCATTCACTACGACCAGCAATTATAGCAATTATATTGAAGAGAAGTCTGTTTCAAAATTCAAAACTATCTATTTCAAATGATCCTTTTTTTTTCAGATCAGGTTTGTTACAGAAACCACCCTGGTCTACGTGTTCTAAAGTGGGCATTCATGGCTTATGGGCCATGGCAGCCTGCTGTAAAGGATTCGGTTATATTTTGCCTTCTGTAATACTGGTAAGTATATCGGGTGGCTAAAAGACCTTAATAATTTCAAAGTTTAGTAGCTTCAACAGTTCACAAGCTTGGTCCTTATGTTTTGACTACTTTTTGTTTCTTTAGCCCTTTTGTGTAATTGGTCTAAAAGTTAACAGTATCACTGTGCTGCTAAACGCTAAACACGCCTCAGCGATAGCCATATCAAATCACCGTATAGATATTAAAGAAGAAAATAAGTTATAATACCGATGCATCTATGGAGATCTACCATTAAGATGCAATATCTAATCCAATATACATTATTATAGAAGTTCTTCATAGGTGCATCAGTATAATAATTTCTTTAATTTACTGCGGGCTAAAATGTCAGCTTTATTATTCGAAAGACCAGCATTTAATTGTCGCTCATTTTCTGCAGCCAAAGCATACGACTGACCTAGGCTATACAAAAGACGAAGCAGGGTATGTAATGGCCATTTTCGGGATCATGGGTATGGTTGGTGAGGCGTTATCCTCTTTTGTCGGGGATTTCCTCAAAGGGAACTTGATGGCGGTGAACTTGGTAGCAGCTACGGTACTCATTATTAATAATATTGCTGCAGCATATTCTACATCTTTAACGGCCATATTTGTATATGGTGCCGGTAAGTGTTTTTATTTTTCTTTTCTTTGTCTTATATTTCACTGTTCACTTTTATTATCAGGCGTCTCTACAGGGTAGCTGTAATTGTCTGTGCAAGTACTTTTAGCGTTGATTGATTGCATCGATGTCAATTGTACTCCCAGAAATAAAACAATGGCGTATTACTCGTAATCAGGTTTTTGCTGTAATTTTAAATGTTCAAACCCAGCAATAAATTCTAACATTGCTCTTAGAATTCCTTTTTGAATATAAATCATGAACAAATTAAATTTGAGCGTGCTTTAAGGTAAAATATCTTTTATGATTGAAACAATTTTCAAAATGTTTTTTAGTATCAGGTTTTAGCGTTGGCTTTATGGTGTACTTTTCCGTCAACTATGAGATCATGGACGGAGAGAATGTCGCTACATTATTCATGACAATGCGGCTTAGTAAAGGTATCGGAGCTGCTGTTGGACCATATTTGGCAGGTAGAATTTGTTTTTTTAGAATGGCAACATGGCCAACCTAACCTTCTTTCAAAAACAAATATATTTGCCCCAAGTTATGTAAAAATTAAATCATTGTTGACAGATATAATATATTTTGCTGTTTTTGTTTAAAGACCTCAGTGGACGCACGACATTTGTTTTTCTTTTTCTCTTTGAAAAACATTAACTTCGACCCATATTTTTGTCTTTATCAGCTGTGGTTGAAGTATAGTCTTATTGGAAGTTAAAACGCTCCTGGGGTGTTAATTGAGTGTTTAAACACTACAATTCAAGTATCAAGTAAATTGTAAAGTTTCTTTGGTATAGCTCGCTTAAATATTATTACCGTTATTTCTCCAGGTTACGTCTGTGATGTTTCGGGTAGCTACTTCACGGTGTTCCTGGCAATTGCTTCATGTTTCGGCGTGTTTGCCCTAGGAACAGGTGTTCTTATATCTATAAATAAATGGAGAAACCTTCGTGGTCTAGAACTGATGAAGAGCGGTCGTGCGATATGTTACAGTAGTTAAACTATATGTAATAGAATAACCTAAACTAAGCAAACTAAAATATACTTAATCCTTTTAACAAAGTAAAACTAAACTCTTAAATAACAAATAAAACTTAACTCTTAAATAACAAATTCAATTGTAAATATATATGCCATACACGTGAGAGAGCGAATCAAAATAATGTAAATGAACTAACAGAAAAAATTACATGGACTAAGATTTAAAAGAAATAATTAAAGAACATTGTGATGAAATGACATGAACTAAAGAAACTAAAATATACTTAGCTTTACAACTTAATTAAACAAAACTCTTAAATAACACAAATGAGAAAAGGCAAACCAATCAAGGCAGTATATGGGATTGTCATGGCATGATGTGATATATTGTTAAAACTTGTTGATAAAGCCTAACAATACTACTTGTGCATTTTGAGCGTTTTCTCAAATTTAGGTTTAAAGTTACAAGTTATTACAGTGCATTTTTCATTGTGGTAGTTGCGCTAGTCAATAGCTGGCACATTTAGAATCCAGTTGCTTGCATTCTTGCCTATAAAATCCCAAAGTCGGCAAGATGTTTATAATTGAGATTATGTGTAACTTTTAAGTAAAGATGCTACTTAAGAATTATAGAGTTGAAGGACTATTCTTTAAGACTTGTATAAAGAATATCCGCAAAATCTATGAGATATTTATGTAAAGAACACAGACGTTCATGATATGAGATCATTTTATAATTCATTTTTACATCATTTGTTTTTCTTTACAGTTGTCAGCATTGCTGTGGAGTACAGTTTGTTTTGTTCATAATAAATCATTGTAAACAACACAGAGCTGTTGTTGATAAGTTTGCATGCAGTCCAATGCATATTAATTATATCCAATATACATACAAATACGGTATGAACATGAATCAGTAACATTGGAATACAGACATAGACACTCATGCGGGTTGCATGATGTTTGCCCACAAAAGAACGCTTATTATGCAATGCGATATGTATTTCTTGGTAAGGCAGATACCTCTATGTTAATGTCTTTGTGATACCGCCCACATGACCCCGCACACAGCCAGTCTACACTGACGGTCTGATACACATACGATATTGAAAAAAGAAAACCGCAAGATTGAATGTACTGAATATATGCGGTGAACCGTTTACGTTTGAGGATGTGAACATTTAGTCATACTATTGCGGATTTATGGGGCTAATGTTTCAACACGTAAGGACGGAAAACTTTTTTTTTTATTTTTAACCTGAAAAGTTAAATGGATTAATAGAGCGCAAAAAATGTTGAAAAGAGTTCACCGAGTCTTGAATTACGGTTTGAAACCTTTGACACTCACTAAAGGATACTACATGGATCAGGTCAACTGTGCCACTCGTCGCGGCATAGATGAACTGATGTTCACTCCAGTGGTGTATTATTTCCATGGATTCATCTATAAAATGCTGAGCACCCACTCTTGGAAATTCACGATTATCAAACTAGAGGAAAGAAGCACGACAACGACAGCTCCGGGTATTTACAGACATTATGTTGTACCGGATTGAAATTCTTCTATTCATGACTCAAATGGAAATTTAGAGTTCGCGAGGAACAGCAATCTGATTGGTACAAATAGTGTTCATTTGGGGATCAATTATTCCTGAATTCATCCAAAAGTAAACGGCAGCACACGGACTAGCTCTAAAGCAAAGAACTGTCACATTCTTACAAAGGACGTATCAAGTGATATGTAGCCTGATTAGTTATAACGATGGTATCTCCTGATATATACAGAGGCTGGGTGGTACTTGGGATTTCAATTCTATCATTTACGTCCTCAGCGGGCATTGAGGCATCCTGGGGGACGATGATCTTATGTTTTCGACAGGATAAATATTTTCCGGACTCGTCCCTTGCGCAGCTTGGTGAGAAAATTTCTGAATTTGTATATATATTTTTTTTTTTTTGGGGGGGGGGGGGAGGTCGATAGATATGATATTAAAAACAATGATAAAATATGACACATTTCTATCATTGTCATATTAAAGAAATATCTAATTTAAAAACTTTAGCCCAAGGATGCTCTGCTTTTGACGTTGACGCTGCATTTGCTTAGTTTTGCCTGCGACACATGTTAAGATCTACATCTCCAAGTGTACGTCATAGTAAATAATTTATGCAAATGCATATTTCTATTCAAATATTCTTGACAGTGTGTGGAAAGTTAACAAATATAATACAATAACTTAGTAAGGAAAGATAATTCATATAGGTGGGTGGCAAATCCCCAAAAAGTGCTTTATTTAAGGAGTTAAATGTCTTCGTTTTAAACAGACCTGAATTATATATCAATTTAAAACTCAAGGTCTGCTGGTCTAGGTAAGCCTTGATGTCGAAATGGAATTGCCTACGTAACCATGGAAACGGACATAATCGAAGATGGCCGCCTGTTTTTTTTTTTTTTTTTTTGTCATTTTTTTTTAAGAATACAAATCATTGATAAAAACCTTAAACATTGTGTATCACGTGACCTTTTCGTATTTTCTGGTGAGGCAGGTTATGGGCTAAAAAATGTTAGACACTGACACGCAGCCATTTAAAGAGTAGCCTTTATCAATTAAGATTGGTCTCGTTCTTTATTAAGTATCAGATATATTCGAGTTGCATTCACTTCTGTTTTTCAGGGGTACCTTTTACAGTGTACTGTGTATTTAAGATGTCACTGAGTAACCTAGTATTCATGGCTTTGTCTGGGGCTGGAAAACTTAGCCTTCGCCAGTTTATAGCTGTCGGGGTATCTTTAACAGTGCTGGGACTGGTTCTGGCATCTTTTGCTAATGGTCCCCATTCTGTGGCTATAGCCTTTGGCATTATATATGGAACTGGAGATGGGTTGTGTTGTATAAGTATGTATTCACTTATAGCACTTTGGTTCCCTTGGACACATAGATTCCATGTGTTTTCAACCAGTGCGTTGAATGTAATGGAACATCTGGGTAAGTAGTCACAGCAGTGAAGCATCGTCTTATACATTTATTTACATTGAAATAATATTACCATATTATGATATCTAAGCATATAATGAAACCTGTAAAATCTAACCTCTCTCTAAATCTCTTTTCTCACCCTCTCTCTCTTTCTTTCTTTCTTTCTCTTGAATTTTACTATGATAGAGATAACTTTAATAATTACTTTCAGGAGGGTCAATCTTTAATAACGTTAACGCGAAGATGTGTGAAACCACATTACTGGGATGGCGAGGGGTGTTTAGAGTTTATGCAGCTACCTTAACATGTTTTGGTCTTCTCCTACTTCTGGTATTCGGGAATCCTCCAATGACGTCATCAGACGTACGGGACAAGGGTGCCATTAAGGAGTGCGTTGAAGTTTGAAATGCAGGGGTGTGGCCACATAAAACGTGATACATAAGAATTTTTCAGCAGATTTTTTAAAAACACATTTATAATTACGATTTTTCACTCAAACAGGAGGCAATTTGCCTAGGAGCAATATGCTCTTCCTCCCTAGAAATAAACACAATACCAAGTCTACAATACATTAGTCTGCCGTAACCGAATAAAATAAAATATTTAAAATAATTTAATACTCTCTGGTTTTGCAGTCTATTTCACTCAATATTAAATAGAAACCTGAGAAATAGGAATAGCGCTTTGATGTGATAAAAATAAGATAAATAAAGGCTTCAGCCATGGAGATTATTCGTAAGGACTGGCTAGGGTGCCGGTGACCCTCAGGTGTACATTTGCAGCAATTAAAGCAATTAAACGTATATTGAAAATAAGTCAGTTTCGAAATAAAAAAAAATAATTGTTTCACATTATCCGGTTTTCAGATCAGGTTTGTTACAGAAACCAGCCTGGTCTACGTGTTCTAAAGTGGGCATTTATGGCATATGGGCCATAGCAGTGTGCTGTAAAGGATTCGGTTATGGCTTGCCTTTTGTAACACTGGTAAGTATCGGGTGGCTTAAAAACGTTACCAATTTTAAAGTTTAGTAACTTCAACAGTTCACAAGCTTGGTCTTAATATTTTGACTTCTTATCTGTTCTTTAACTCATTGTTTAATTGGACTAGGATAATTGTATCGCTGTGCTGTTAAACGCAACACAGCGATGGCCAGATAAAAACTGCACGAAGCGATTTATTTTTATTTTAACACGGGCTAAAATATGTCAAAGTTATTAATAAAAACCAGCATTTACTTAGAATTAGTTTTCTTTCAGCCCAAACATACTATTGACCTTGGCTATAAGGAAGACGAAGCAGGGTATGTGATGGCCATTTTTGGGATCATGGGCATGGTTAGTGAGGCGTTATCCTCTTGTGTTGGGGACTATCTCAAGGGAAACTTGCTGGTGGTGAACCTGGTAGCAGCTACGGTACTCATTATCAATAATATTGCTGCAGCATATTCTACATCTTTGACGGCCATATTTGTATATGGTGCCGGTAAGTGTTTTTATTTTACTTTTCTTTTTCTTTTATTTCACTGTTAACTTTAATCATCTGGCCTCTTTAGAAGTTAGTTGTAATTGTTTTTGATAGTAATTTTTAGTGTTGATTGATTAAATATATGTCAGTTGTACTCTAAGAAATAAAACAATGTTGTGACACTCGTAATCAGGTTTTGCTGTGAAAAATCCAAGCATTGCTCTTAGAATTCCTTTTTGAATATAAATAATGACCAACAGCGTGCTTTAAAGTAAACATATCTTTTGGTTTAAAACAAATTTCAAAATGTCTTTTAGTATCCGGTTTTAGCTTTGGCTGTTTGGTATACTTTTCCGTCAACTATGAGATCATGGACGGAGAGAATGTCGCTACATTATTCATGACAATGCGCATCAGTGAAGGTATCGGGGCTGCTGTAGGACCATATTTTGCAGGTAGGATTAGG
The DNA here is from genome assembly GCF_001039355.2 of Lingula anatina. Next base: position 216,718 of record NW_019775530.1, read on the forward strand.
TATTCAAAATGACAACATGATCCACGTACGCTAGATGCAAATGTTAATTGCTTTAAAAATAAATTAAATCTCTTTGATCTAAGTTATATGTATAAGTATAATGATTGACAAATCTTGAATGTTTCGTTGCTTCAATGGACATGCGGCATTTGTTTTTCCTTTTCTTGTTGAACGATAGTAACCTTCAATGTTTTCCTCTTCCGATCTATTTTTTTCCAAATCAGTTATGATTTAAGTATAGTCTTATTAGAAGTTAAAACGCCGCTGGGCTGTTGGATGTCTCAGTACTACAATTTAAGTATAAATTAAATTTTAAAGTTTCTTTAGTATAGCTCGCTTAAATATTAATATTATTTCTTCAGGTCACGTTCGTGATGTTTCTGGTAGCTACTTCACAGTGTTTTTGACAACTGCTTCATGTTTCGGCGTGTTTGCTCTAGGATCAGGTATTCTTATATTTATAAATAAGTGGAGAAACCTTCGTGGTCTAGAACTGATGAATAACGGTAGTGTGATGTTACAGTAGTTAGAGCATATACGGCTGTTTCACAATCAGGGGTACAAAATAGGGGTCACATTGAGAGAAAAATTAACTCTGATGCATTTGTTTAATTTTGTAACAGATCAAAAGAATAACATCTTTACTATGACATACAACATTTTAAGAACACAATATTAATTATTTTTTTGTGTTACGTTCAAATTAACAGAAGGCCTCTTAGGCTATGATTGGGTGGTACGGACACTACACATTCAAGTAACTGATGCTTTTGTAACTGAAATATCATATTGTTTACCAGTTATGTTTGCCAACATTCTAAAAATATCAATGTAAATATATAACAACAGTACTTTAACCAAAAGGATACAAGTACATGTATTAATCAAAATGTTTTTTGGAGAAACACCACAGCACGTTTTTCAGTGGATGCTGGTGCTTGGTTGTGTGTCATTCAGTTTTACTTTCATTCACCAGACTAATTTAAACGTTTTCTTTCTGTTGCTTGGTCTTATTTATTTATTTATTTTTGTTTCAGTCTTGATTCTTGTTTTTCGAGTCTTTTCATCTCTCGTTAATTTGCACCTCTTGCTCTGCTGTTTTCTGTTGTTGGGTTTCTGCTTCTCCTTTACTCTCTATCAGTATGCCCTAATTTCTTCTCTCATCTTTAGTCTTTCTTGCTGGGCCAGCCTTGGATGATTCTTCATTTTTTTTTTTTGCTTCTCTGCTATGTTACGTGCATTCAACATCTTCCTTACGTGCTTCAGCATGACTATTAGCTCTTAGACGGTTTTTTTTTCCTAATTATTTTTGCTGACAGTAAAAATGTTCTTTTCCTATTTGGCTTTTGTTCATTGTCATCCATGTTTGACACTTCATCCACTGAGCGTATTATAAATATACCTCTGTTAATTATGCATGTATTGTAGTGTCCATACCCCCTCAAAATATATCATATACATTAATCCATAGAATATTAATCCATATACAATTTATTATTTTGCAATTAGCTATATTAGGCAATATATTGGAAGCAATATTGTTCATTTAGAATGCAAAGAGCATCTTTACTAATATTATATTTTTGCAAAATGTCTTGCCTGACTCCTATTAATTAGTATCACTTTATCGAATATACATTTATATACAATGTTTTTTCTAAACATCATAGGACATGAATGTATTTTATACAATTTAGAACAACATTTTGTACCATATTTTGAAGTTTTATCATCATTAATAAGTAGCCAGTTATCCAATGGTTAATGTATAACTTGGGGGTACGGACACTACAGTAGGGGTACGGACACTACATTTGACACCAAATTCTTGCATATCTTTTCATAATAAGGGGTAATGTGCTATTTTCTCCCTGAAAAATAAATGTCAGTGTGGACATACATAAAATAATAAAATCAGACAGAATATGCTGTGATTCCTAAATAAAACAGATGGGGAGGGGGGGGTTCACTCGGACACTACAAAAATTAGGAGACACCAAGGGGCTCATGATTATAAATACCATGGCATTATTAATAATGGTTACATATGCACAACTCCTTTATTATGTTTAAGTCATAACATGGTAAATTCATCATTATTATCACGTAGGTGATTTCAAAGTAATATGTGGCCTTATCAGACATGTTTTTCATTGCATTAACAAAAATAAGTAAAATGTGTACAAAAGTCTGTTTCAGCAAAATGGTTAAATAATTTTTTCTCAGAACATTTCTTTGGAAGAACCTGCTAGAAGAGAAGACATATTGTTGTGGGAATTACATACCTATATCATATTCACCATAAATCATTGACATAAAAAGCTAGTGCATCATATTTATGACCTTAATTGCAAATGACCCATCGTAACAGCTAAAAATAGGTACTTTTTGAAGACGTAATTGGCTTTTTTTTTGTAAATTGTAGTCCGATTATTATAATTCTTTTTTTATTTTGCTCCTATGAACAGTGTCTTTGATATCAGTCTATCAGCAATCTCTAATCATGAATTGCTAATTTATCAGACACTTGCAACATTAACCACATTTAATTGTTCACCCTGATTGTGAAACAGCCTTATAGCATTGAAGATGTGGATAATACTTTTGGCGATTCAAGTTCGACCAGCCAAATACGAGTGGACAACAGAGTGGTGACGTTGCAGTTCTTGTGTATTGATCCGTGCTGGGCAACTTGTGAGTAAGTCAGAGAAATTTCTGTGATATCTAGTAAAAACGAATCTGTTATTCGTCGGGTAAAGGTTACCCATAGAACGATCAAGATTCAGGACAGGAGACGCGGTTATCCACTAAATACCCATAATTGGCTCATGTGAGCACCACTCAAAGATTTTCATAGGCTTATATAGGCCTACATGTATATGGTTAGACCATCAGCAAACGTTAAGAAATTGTTATTGTTCAGAGAAACGTTGCCTATTTTCAAATTGGGGTCTACTGGTAGGTTAGTCTACAGTTGCAGTTGTGTGGATTTTAGAACCTTCAGACTGTGCCCCCCCCCCCCCCCCCCATGCCGTACATACCGGGAATAACAACCATTTTCTCGGATATCGATTCTGTAACGAGCATTATCAAAATGATTAAAAAGGAATTTTAAAGTAATCTTGATAGTTGTTTAGTGTTTATGATAAACAAGTGAATTGTTCAAATTGCATATGCAACTTGCTGGCAAGGTCAGCTATTACAGGAGTGAATAAGTCCAGCTGTGAGAAGCGTGGAGTGATATAGTGATGTGCGCACCGTTGGAATTTGACCCGTTGAAATTTGGCTTCTTGGGTGTTAATTGGGTGTTTTAACACTACATTTCAAGTATGAAGTAAATTGCAACTTTTATTTGGTATAGTTCGCTAAAATAATTATATCGTTATTTCTTCAGGTTATATTCGTGATGTTTCGGGTAGCTACGCCACAGTGTTCCTGGCAATTGCTTCATGTTTCGTCGTGTTTGCCCTAGGAACAGGTGTTCTTATATTTATAAATAAGTGGAGAAACCTTCGTGGTCTAGAACTTATGAAGAACGGTCGTACGATATGTTACAGTAGTTAAATCACATGGCTTAATAGCATTGATGATGAAGATAATACCTTTACGATTGACTCGCCCAACCAAATACTGTGGACGACAGAGAGGTGATGTTCTTGTGTATTTAACAGTAGTAAATGTGACTTGTGGATTACTCAAGAACGTTAGTTTTAAATACATTTATGTACTGAAAATGTATATGCGACACACGTGAGAAGGCGAATGTTTCAATATTACATAAAAGAACCAACAGAACAAATTACATGAACTAAGACAAAAAGGAAATAAAATGCATTCAAACTGAAATAACATAAGCTAAGCAAACTAAAATATGCTTACCTTTTTAACAAATTAAAACTTAACTCTTAAATAACAAATTCAAATGTAAATATACAGACTTAACATTTAATTTGGAATATTTTTTGCCAAATCATAATTTATCAGCTTTTTTCCTATTTTGGATCTCCATTTTTTCCAAATTATCGTTTTTAAAAGGGTTACGTTCCTCAAAAAGGATCCTCATGTCAGTGTTATATGAAAATAAATCAGTAAGTTTGGAATACAGACACAGACACTCATGTGGGTTGCATGATAGTTGGCCATATCACAAAAAGAACCCATGTCGTGCAATGCGATATGTATTTCTAAATAAGACAGATACCTCTATGTTAATGTCTTTGTGATACCGCCCACATGACCCCGCACACAGCCAGTCTACACTGACGGTCTGTTACACGTACGCTATTGAAAAAAGAAAACCGCAAGATTGAAGTGATAGATACAATACGAGTCGCCGAGCTGTACGTGAAATATTACGAGTGTATTGGCGAGCCGCAGGCGAGACAATACACGAGTAATTTTCA
>NW_019775530.1:223620-238964 GCF_001039355.2 Lingula anatina
GTGTATTGTGTATTTAAGATCTCACTGAGTAACTTTGTGTTCATGGCTTTGTCTGAGGCTGGAAAACTTAGCCTTCGCCAGTTTATAGCTGTTGGGATATCTTTAACAATGTTGGGACTGGTTCTGGCATCTTTTGCTAATGGTCCCCATTCTGTGGCCATAGCCTTTGGCATTATATATGGAACTGGAGATGGATTGTGTTCTCTAAGTACTTATTCACTTATAGCACTTTGGTTCCCTTGGACACATAGATTCCACGTGTTTTCAGTCACTTCGTTGAATGTTATGGAACATCTGGGTGAGTACCCACAACAGTGAAGCATCGTCTAATACATTCATTTACATTAAAATGATATAACCATATTATGATATCCAAGCATATAAGAAAATTTGTAAAATCTAACCTCTCTCTAAATCTCTTTTCTCTCTCTCTCTCTCTCTCTCTCTCTCTCTCTCTCTCTCTCTCCTGAATTTTGCTATGATAGAGATAACTTTTATAATTTTCTTCAGGAGGGTCCATCTTTAATAACGTTAACGCGAAGATGTGTGAAACCACATTACTGGGATGGCGAGGAGTGTTTAGAGTTTATGCAGCTACCTTAACATGTTTTGGTCTTCTCCTACTTCTGGTATTCGGGAACCCTCCAGTGACGTCATCAGACGTACGGGACAAGGGTGCCATTAAAGAGTGCGTTGAAGTTTGACACGCTTGGGTGTAGCCACATAAAACGTGATGCATCAGGATTTTTCAGCAGATTTTTTACACATTTATAATTACGCTTTTGCACCCAAACAGGAGGCAATTTGCCTAGGTGCAATATTCTCTTCCTCCCTAGAAATAAACACAATGACATGTCTACAATACATAGTCTTCCGTAACCGAATAAAATAAAATATTTAAAATGATTTAATACACTCTGGTTTTGCAGTCTATTTGACTCAATATTAAATAGAAACCTGCAAAAGAGAAATACCGCTTTGATACGATAAAAATAAGATAAATATTCAGCTATGGAGATTATTCGTTAGGACTGGCCAGGGTGCTGGTGACCCTGAAGTATACAATTAAAGCAATTAAACGTATATGGTAGAGAAGTCGGTTTCAAAATTAAAAAAATAATTTGTTTCAAATGATCCTGTTTTCAGATCAGGTTTGTTACAGAAACCAGCCTGGTCTACGTGTTCTAAAGTGGGAATTTATGGCATATGGGCCGTGGCAATCTGCTGTAAAGGATTTGCTTATGGCTTGCCTTTTGTAATACTGGTAAGTATTTCGGGTTGTTAAAAAACCTTACCAAGTTTAGTAACTTCAACAGTTCACGAGCTTTGTCTTAATATTTTAACTTCTTTTATATTCTTAAACTCTTTGTGTAAACGCAAGCGCAACACAGTGATGGCCAGTTAAAAACTGGATGAAGCGATTGTTTATTTTTATTTTAACACGGGCTAAAATGTGTCAAAGTATTAATAAAAAACAGCATTTACTTAACACTAGTTTTCTTTCAGCCAAAACATACCATTGACCTTGGCTATACGGAAGACGAAGCAGGGTATGTAATGGCCATTTTCGGAATCATGGGCATGGTTAGTGAGGCGTTATCCTCTTGTGTCGGGGACTATCTCAAGGGAAACTTGCTGGTGGTGAACTTGGTAGCAGCAACGGTACTCATTATTACTAACATTGCTGCTGCATATTCTACATCTTTGACGGCCATATTTGTATATGGTGCCGGTAAGTGTTTTTATTTTCTTTTTCTTTATTTCACTGTTCACTTTTAGTTTAGTCAGTTAGAGGTTAGTTGTAATTGTTTTAATAGTAAATTTTAGTGTTGATTGATTAAATCAATGTCAGTTGTACTCCAAGAAATAAACAATGTTGTATTACTCGTAATCAGGTTTTGCTGTATTTTTAAATGTACAAATCCAGCAAAAAATTTTTAAATGTTCAAATCCAGCAAAAAATCCGAAGATTCTTGAAATTCCTCTTTTGAATATAAATCATGACCAAATTAAATTTGAGCGTGCTTTAATGTAAAATATCTTTTATGGTTTAAATCAAATTTAAATAAAACAATGGTGTATTACTCGTAATCAGGTTTTGCTGTAATTTTAATGTTCAAACCCAGCAAAAAATCCTAAAATTGCTCTTATAATTCCTTTTTGAATATAAATCATGACCAAATTAAATATTAGCGTGCTTTAAGGTAAAATATCTTTTATGATTGAACTAATTTTCAAAATGTTTTTTAGTATGCGGTTTTAGCTTTGGCTGTTTGGTGTACTTTTCCGTCAACTATGAGATTATGGACGGAGAGAATGTCGCTACGTTATTCATGACAATGCGCATCAGTGAAGGTATCGGGAATGCTGTAGGACCATATTTTGCAGGTAGAATGAGGTTTTTAAAATGTCAACATGATCCACGTACGCTAGATGCAAATGCTCATTGCTTTAAAGATATATCAAAGCTCTTTGTAAAAAATATAAAATAATGGTTGACAAATCTTGACTGGACATGCGGCATTTGTTTTCCCTTTTCTTGTTGAAAAATATTAATCTTCAATGTTTTCCTCCTTCGACCTATTTTTTGTCTGTTTTATGATTGAAGTATAGTCTTATTAGGAGTTAAAACGCTGCTGGGGTGTTGAGTGTTTTAACACAACAATTTAGTATAAATTAAATTTTAAAGTTTCTTTAGTATAGCTTGCTTTAATATTGATATTATTTCTTCAGGTCACGTTCGAGATGTTTCGGGTAGCTACTTCACAGTGTTCCTGGCAATTGCTTCATGTTTCGGCGTGTTTGCCCTAGGAACAGGTGTTCTTATATTTATAAATAAGTGGAGAAACTTTCGTGGTCTCGAACTAATGAAGAACGGTAGTTAGACCATATAGCATTGATGATGTATAATACTTTTAGCCATTCAAGTTCGACCAGCCAAATACTTTCTTTTAACGAGTGGACAACAGAGTTGTGACGTTGCTGTTCTTGTGTATTGATCCGTGCTGGGCAACTTGTGAGTAAGTCAGAGAAATATCTGTGATATCTAGTAAAACGAATCTGTTTTTCGTCGGGTAAAGGTTAACAACAGAATGATCAAGATTCAGGACTGGACACGTGGTTATCCACTAAATACCGATAATTGGCTCATGTGAGCACCACTCAAAGGTTTTCACAGGCTTATATACATGTATATGGTTAGACCATCAGCAAACGTTAAGAAATCGTTATTCTAACGTTCTTCACCGTCACTGTTCCGAAAAACTTTGCCTAATTTCAAATTGGGGTGTACTGGTAGGTTAGTCTATAGTTGCAGTTTTGTGGATTTTAGAACCTTCAGACTGTGCCCCCCCCCCCCCCCCCACGCCGTACATACCGGAAATATCAACTATTTTCTCATTTATTCCGGGAAAGATGAAGTACCACAGCAGATATCAATTTTGTAACGAACTTTAAAATTAAAAAGGAATTTTAAAGTAATCTTGATGGTTGTTCAGTGTTTATGATAAAAAAAGGCATTGTTTAAATTGCATATGCAACTTGCTGGCAAGGTCAGCTATTACAGGAGTGAATAAGTCCATCTGTGAGAAGCGTGGAGTGATATACGTACCGTTGAAATTTGACCCTTTACTGAGAATGTCGCTCTTATTCCATCACAATTCCATTCCTTGAAACTTGAAAAATAATTTTTTTTTGAAGTAACGAATGATGGGTGCATTATCCATCAATATTTGCTCAAACTTATCAACCTTAGTTCATATGGTCATTAGATAATAATTCAAAATTACGATGTTCCGAAACCTTCGTGGTCTTGAACTAATGAAGGACAGTCAAACGATATGTTACAGTAGTTAAATCATATGTCTTAATAGCACTGATGATGTGGATAATACTTTTTTTGCGATTGACCCGCCCCACCAAATACTTAATACGTTTGGACAACAGAGAGATGACATTGCTGTTCTTGTGTATTTAATAGTAGTAAATGCGACTTGTGGATTATTCGAGAACGTTAGTTTGAAATACATTTGCTTATTCACTAGACTTGTAAATGGCGAGTGCATCAGTATGATATAAAATAACTAACAGAACAAATTACAAGAACTAAGACTAAAAAGAAATAAAGAACAAGCAAACTAAAATGTATTTATCTTTATAACAAAATTTAACTAAACTTAACTCTTAAATAACATAAATTCAAACGTATATGCGACACACATGAGAGAGCGAATGCCTCAATATAATATAAAGAACTAACAGAACAAATTGCATGAACTAAGATTTAAAAGAAACAATTAAAGAACATTCGGATGAAATAGCATGAACTAAACAAACTAAAATATACTCATCTTTACAACTAAATAAAATTAAACTCTTAAATAACACAAATAAGAAAACCAATCAAGTCAGCATGCGGGATTGTCATGGCATGATCTGATGTATTACTAAAACTTGACGATTAAGCCTTACTATACTACTTGCGCATTTTTAGCGTTTTCTCAAATTTAGGTTTAAAGTTACAAGTCATTACAGTGCATTTTTTATTGTGGTAGTTGTGCTAGTCAGTAGCTAGCACATTTAGAATCCAGTGGCTTGCATTCTTGCCTAGAAAAACCCAAAGTCGGCAAAGGGCTTATAATTGAGATTATGTGTAACTTTTAAGTAAAGATGTTACTTAAGAATTATAGAGTTAAAGACTTAATGTATAATGAATATCCGCAAAAGCTATGTGACATAGGTGGAAAGAACACAGACACTCGTGAAATGAGATCATTTTATTATTCATTTTTTACATTATTTGCTTTTCTTTTAAGTTGATAGCATATCTGCGTATTTCAGTTTGTTTTGTTCATAATATATCATTGTAAGCGACACAAAGCTGGCTTACAATGAGTGATTTTACTGGCATACTCAACAATTGACTACGCATTAGGCAGTAGCTGACTGCACTTCTTTCAGTAGATGCTGTGACATACCTGGCCATTGCCTTTACACAATGAAACTTCACCACCTCACCCTACAATTAATTGATTTTTTAAAATCTTTTTTAAATTATGTGCTGACTTTGTCTCTGCTATTAAAATGACATACCATGACAACTCATTTACTAATTGTTAGATGTTTTACAAGAAACTTCAAGCCCATTCAAATATTATGAATGTCGACTTCATAGCAGAGGCGAACATGGTGTCGTAATTTAATTTATCAAAGAGCTTGGAAGTTTAGTGAGAAACAACAAAACATAGTTTTTTTCCTAAATTTCTAAACTTATTTATTTCAGTAGCAGAGACACTGATCAAAGCCAAAGAGCAAAAGCAATATGACCAATTGTTTTCCAGATAAAGAAAGCAAAAGACACACAGGGGATCTTTTGTCACTAGCTTTTTGGATTAAGTGATCTGCTACCATCTAATAAAGCATCTGCTTACAATTACACTTCACTGTTGAACGATGGTATCTATATCACAGCCATATAATATTACCAAACGGATTGTGTTTTTGTTTCTTGATGTATATTTGAATAGTTTCTGAAAAGAGAAACACCAAAAGCACGTGGCAACAACGGAACATCAGTAATTCGAGCAATGAGTGCAACCACAGACAGGTTTTGTCGAATTGCGTACGAAATTGCGAGCATCTCTGACACTTATTTCTTAGGATAATATTACCAAGCCATTAGCTAAAAAAAAAAACAAACCAGTTTTGTTTTTATTTATTAAAGAAATTTTGAAACGACATGAGAATGATGAATATTGTGCACTTCTTGCCTTCACCGATAAAAAAACCCTTCCCAGTGGCACCCCCTTTAATGAAGTTTTAAGGATACGGTGATATATCTCTCATATCCTAGGAATTAAAGGGATAATAACTCTTCGTATGAGATCTATATTTTACAAAAAAAAAAAAAAAAAAAAAAAAAAAAAAAAAAAAAAACATTGTAAGCAACTCAAAAATATGATATAATTTGTTTTACCACAAAAACGGAAGTTATCGCTATTATTCTGAAATCTGAGTTTGTCTTAAGACCACGTGACCTCCATTGATGGCTTAAGAGATTATAACAAAAAATAACTTTTTAGAAAAACAGGGACTAACTTTGAATGTAAAAATGGATTCAATAACCATTGGTTAGTATGGGAAAATTGTTGTTTACTCAAGGAAAATTCACTTTTGGGCCAAAACGAAGAGTAATTATCCCTTTAATCGGCACGCCACCGGTCGGAGCGGCATTAAGAAAAGAGGTTTTAATGCAAACGATGAAGTCTATTTCATATACAGACTTGACATTTAATATGGAATATTTTTTCCAAATCATTTTCATCAGTTTTTCCCTATTTTGCTGACTGATAAATGAAAATAAGTATTAAATTCGTGTTTTAATAACTTTGAATTATCTCTTTGATGTCATGGTGACAGTAGGTCATTAATTGAATTCGCCAGAGAAGCAAACAAAAACACATTGCCTATTCTAAGGCATATGTCAGCCATCTAAAGAGATATTTTGGATCTCCATATTTTCCAAATTATTCTCTGTAAAATAGTTACACGCTCCAAAAAGGACCCTCATGTCAGTGTCTAGTCACAGTAACGGTCGATGTTACACCTGACCTCTTCTGGCTGCTACCAGCGCTCTGAAGTGGCAAGGCATTCCTTGGGATAGGTATTTAGAGTTCAATCCGGATTAGCATTCCAGAATTCGGTTAAAATCTGTCCAATTTGGTCCAGTTTTGTTGTAGGACATGAAGGCCATTGATTGGGCGAGTAATGGCCTGCCCACATATTACTTTTGTGGTTCAAATATGGCGATTTTGATGACCAAGGTAGCTGCTCATTGCCTCGGTTCTGTAAGTAATCTGCTATTAAAAGTGCTCTGTGTGAATCGCAATCTCACCATGCAACCTAAAAGTGTTCCGAAGATTCCCCCTTTCAAATGATAGTCAAGTGGTTCCAAGATTATTCCCTTTTTTCATTTGGTTCAGGTTTCGTTGATGACTACCACTGGCATCAATGTGGTATGCACTCCAAATACTGACGGCACACGCTTCGTCGTTGGCCTCTTCTGGATGTCTGTAAACTCTGTTTTGACTAGTTGAGCGATATAGGTGAAATCTGACCTCAATAAAGAAAGCCACGAAGTTTCAGTGTTTAACCCAGAAACGGCCAAGGTCCCCAATTCATTAGAGAAACATGCAACGATATTTTGCTGTTTACAGTGGGTTCCTCGGGGGTTTGGTTTTCGCTAAGGGCCTTGAATATATGCTTTTTGGTGGCAATTTACCCCTCATTCTGAACGGACTGGGTGGATTTTTTTTAGTTGCAACAGCATATCCCGAAAGACAGTGGGCTCCTGTACCCTGGTTGTAAAGATTTCAATACACTGGGCGTGGCCTCTGTGCAGGTATATCAGTCTTGGCATTATTCTATAAAACTGTGCGGACCGTTTCCTTTGGCGCAATTATCTGCCTGGCAATGTCTGTCATTTTTTTGCGCCATTCTGCCACAGATTAACAATTTGTAAAGCACTGCATAGCTCATTGTACACACTGCCAAACCGACCACTTGCATACAAAATTTCAAATTCTTCTATGCAGTAGTTGCCGATGTATGGGTACTTTTTTGACAGAACCATGCTTTGCCAATGTCAAGCTTTGACCAGCCCAAAGGAGCACTACCCACTTGAATCACTGCATATCACATAATGCAGCAGCGCAACAAACCTGGTATTCAGTTAATTGGTAGCGACACACCTGACTACACACTTCTCCATTCACAGATCTTATATAAGATCGGAGTTTTTTTTTAAAGAACGCATTTTTACCTAGGCATACCTTCGAAACTGAAATATTCCATATTAAATGTCAAGTCTGTATTTCACTCTGCTGAGCTGCTGTTCTTCATCAGTTCAAGACTGTCAATTTTTCTAAACTTCTTGACGCATATAAGAAAGAACGTAGCTAAGTCAAACAGACCTAAACATGCCGCGATGGATATAAACACAACGTAGTAACTACCGGTGACGTCACGAACATGTCCTGAAAATATAAAAACATGAAAATACAAAACAAATATGTAACAACGCGCGAACTGGTTATTTGTTATAAAGCATCAATCAAATTCATCTTCTCTGGTTATTTGTTTTGCATATGACGACTGGAAAACCTTCAAGGCAAATGCCAAAGTACAAAGTCCACGAGAAAAATAAGTCCTGTTTTAAAAGAGTGAACAGGCTAAACTCGAACTGCAAAGCAATGGGTATATTGGAACCATCCCGTAATTAAGCTTCTCCCAACCCAAGTGTAATTAATTCGTAAAAATTCAACCAACCTGCCAGATATGGCCCTACAGCAGCTCCGATACCTTTACTAAACCGCATTGTCATGAATAAGGTATCAACATTCTCTCCGTCCATGATCTCATAGTTGATGGCATAGTACCCGGCGTTGTATGGGCCAAAACCTAGATCTGTGACTAAAACGCATGTTGATATTAGACGTATGGGCCAAAACCTAGACCTAAGACCAGAAATTAAGTCCACATTTTGTTTTTGATAAAATATGGACATTACTTACCAAAACGGGTAGTGGGATAATATTTTCAAGGTACAAACATAACGTGCATAAGGTTAGATAATAAAAAGTGTCCCTAAATCTGCGTGTTAAAAGTGATAACTCGAACTTACTTTTGGAAGCAGACATAAAGTATTTACTGAAGTGAACAAAGCTTGGTTCCATCAAACGAACTAAAACGAGAATGCCATTAATTTAAAAATAAATAAAAAACGCATACCGGCACTATATACAAAGGCAGCGGTCAACGTTGTCCAGTACACTGCAACGATGTTATTGACGGTGAGTAATGACGCCGCTACAAGGTTCACCAACAACAAATTTCCCTTCAGGCGGTCCCCGAACCAGGAAGAAAACGTCTGTCCGACCACGCCCATTATTCCTAAAAATGTCATCACATACTCTGCTTCGTTTTCCTGATATCCGAGATCTGTCAAATGTTTTGGCTGAAAGAAGCATGAAAAAAGGTGAAATTCTACATTTTTTCAAAGGGAGGAAAGTTTCTCAGTGAATGGCATACTTTACTGAAAAACAATTAAAACCAACTAAAGCACTCCTTAAGGTCTTTTCTGTAAGCAAACGAGCTTTATGTAAATAAGATACAAGCTCATACCTGCAGTTCGTTTGTATCCAGGTATGTTTCGAATTATGGTGTAAATGGATGCCTTATATACTATAGATACTATGGTCAATTCTATTAACCTTGAAGGGTTCTTTTAAATTTTCTCCTCTTAAACTCTTTATATAATAAATTATTATTTACAAAAAATACTTATTGAATAATCATAATATACTTACTAGAATAACGAAAGGAAGGAAGTAAGAATATCCTTTGCAGAAGATTGCTATGGACCATATTCCGTGAATGGTAACTTTAGAACACTTTGACCAAGGGTGTACAAAATTTGATCTAATAGATAAAAATTATGACATTCACTCAAAAGCATGTGATTTGCTCATTGTAAAATGACGAATAGCAAATACACATTCAGAATTATTTTACAGAGGGAATATTCATTCTTGAAAAATATTCACTCAAAACCGTTTTTTTTTGGATGTATGTCGTTGTAAGCAAGATTTTATATTATAATTATAAAATAAATGAATTAATAACAGAAAAAACTATAATAAGTTGTCTTCCAATGAAAGCTTGAGTATAAGTGTACAGCAGAATCAACCCTATGGGATATAATCTACATGACTTTTAAACATTGTATTTAAAGCTCCACCTTATAATAAATATTCACCAGCATAACTCGCATCAACTAGATAAAATTCGTTATAGCTCCGAACTTAAAACAACACATACTCTTTATTGGTTGGACTGCAATCATTTTCAGATAACGTTATTGGTGGATTCCCGAACAGCAGGATAAGCAGGAGACCAAGGAAACCAAAAATGGCTGCATAAAGTCGGAACGCCCACTGCCACCCTAGTGACGGATCTGCGCACATCTGGGCATTCACATTGTTCACAATTGATGTGCCTGAAGTTATACTTATCACAATCATTGAATTAATAACACAGCTGCATAGAAATTAATTAAAAACAGTTATATACACTATTTCATTTGCACTAGTGAATAGTTGTAGTGAACCGTTATTAGTAATGATAATCTAAATCTGCATACATGTTATTTACGTATTTGTTTGTTTAATTTATAATAAAATATATAAAAATGACAGCTTGCATGTGGTGAACCATTAATAGCACTGATGACTAGATTATCATGTATGCGACTTGCATATTTGTAAATGTAAATTGTATCTACAATTAGGTTGTAATGTATTAAAGTATGGCACGTTGTATGTCAGTTAGATGGACCTAGTGAGATAGAGACATGGATTAAGATACATATAGTGAGAGAGAGATGGAGAGAGAGGGAATAGATACGAGAGTTTATAGTCAGCCAAATAAATAAACCATAAACCACCTGCCTGTCTTAGTTGCCTTATTGGTAAAAAGCAACTCTAAGAAAGGGTATAACTAACGGCAAGTTATTACATAGTGCTTAATCTCAGAATAAGACACACTGAAGAAGGTCACAGTAGTGATCGAAATCATTGTTAGGTGTAATTTAAATTGGACCTAAGTGTAGAAATTGAAAAATCTTAGCCTATAAAATAAGTTATCTAAACGTCTTCTATCATTTTTTTGACTGACATTAGTTTTACGTATAAATTTCTTACATGTTTGTTTCTTATAAACTTTAATGTGGTACGTTATTTTGGCAAGGGCAGCAGCAAGAGAAAAAAAGGGACTTACCAAGGGGCAAGATAGCACTTAATGCACTTGTTGTAAACACGTGGTAGTCGTGTGTCCATGGGAACCAACGTGCTATCACCAAATACATACTTAAAGAAAATAGTCCGTTGCCACTTCCAGATATAATTCCATACGATACAGTCACAGAGTAGGCGCTATTTGCAAAAGATGTCAGAAACAGGCCGAGCACCATAAGAGATATTCCGAGAGCTGCCACCTGCCGTAGACTCAAGTTTCCGACTCTTGATAGCGCCTTGTAGATAAAGTTACTCACAGAAAAATGAGAGAAATAATACACTGCTAAAGGAGCACCTGAAAAAATAATACAGAAGTATTCATTCTACACATCTTCCGACGGTAATTCGTGGCTTATTTTGAAAGTTGCGAAGTTGCTACTGTGGCTGTTTTTATTATGCTTGGGTCACTCTGCAACAGTAACAATAACCGTGATAAGCTGAAGGTCTCTGCTTACTATATCTTGTTCATATAAACTGAATCTGGATTTTGCATTTTTCGTTTGTTTGTTTATTTATTTATTTATATTTGTATTCGAAAAAAGGTTTCTTACCTAACAGTGCAAGTGACGCATTTAAAAAGTCTTCGTCCTGTTGCAAACACAGTATTGTTGTCCCCCAAGCCGTCTCAATTCCCGAGAACAACACGAATAATATCACAGCAATTCCCAGTACAATCCAGCCTCTGTAAATACTACGCACAATCATCATTGTGTGTCCAGTTAACGGTCACCTTGGATCTCGATTATAATACCACGTAAACAGCAGCTATCTTCGTCGGCTGTCTTGTTTGGCTGAAATAAGTATAACGGAAAAAAATGTTGTGTAACCCGATGGGTTACTTATTTCTGAGAGGGTAGCAGCTTGAAAACGCAGAACGACTTCAATTGTAGATCAAGTAGATTTTTATTCACCGACGGGCTACAAGCTGGCACGCAGGCAGGGTCAATCATGACGATCTCCCAGGATCTCTCTCTTTCTATCTTAGAGGCCCAGTTTTTTATAGGGAATCGTAATGATTCCTGCGTACCGCAAACTACAAGTAAATGACTGTATCGATCCTATCTAAACAGTCGATCATTAAAACTAGATGCAGGGACTCTAATATTTGTTATCGTTGCCCTGAATATATATATATACATATTTTCCGGGTTGGAAGATTACATAACGCTCGGACCTGGGACTGTCTTTAACGAAATTATCCAAGGTGTGGCGACTTGTTTTTGATGGAAGAGATTAAAAGAGACAAATGGAAATAATAAGACTTAAAGGATTCGAGACACAAAAAAATCCATTTCTCGAATTCTTAAGATTCAGCACTCAATCTATACACTAAACGTACATTTTAATCGATCTCCGCCATTTAAAAATCGTAAAAATAATCTATTTGTAGAAAAAAAGCGTTTTAGTAAACCTCACCTTAATATTCATTAATGAAGCAACAGATCTGTGTCACGTGGTACTGTGATGACAATGAGGATAAAGGCATATGAGACTCAACTGCGCTGCAAGCTGAATGCAGACAGAGAAGTTTAGGGAAGTTGTGTTGAACGAGGTTGGGCAATGTTCGTTCAGTGTTTGCCGTGGGATTCACCAAAATTGCAGCACTCGTTGACAATCTTTTCTTTGTCTGTGACGGTCGTCCGTGACTTACTTACTTACTTCGGTGACAATAGTTGCGATGCTTGAGATAATGGTCACCTNCCGGCAAGTTATATTACATAGTGCTCAATCTCAGAATAAGACACACTGAAGAAGGTCACAGTAGTGATCGAAATCATTGTTAGGTGTAATTTAAATTGGACCTAAGTGTAGAAATTGAAAAATCTTAGCCTATAAAATAAGTTATCTAAACGTCTTCTATCATTTTTTTGACTGACATTAGTTTTACGTATAAATTTCTTACATGTTTGTTTCTTATAAACTTTAATGTGGTACGTTATTTTGGCAAGGGCATCAGCAAGAGAAAAAAAGGGACTTACCAAGGGGCAAGATAGCACTTAATGCACTTGTTGTAAACACGTGGTAGTCGTGTGTCCATGGGAACCAACGTGCTATCACCAAATACATACTTAAAGAAAATAGTCCGTTGCCACTTCCAGATATAATGCCATACGATACAGTCACAGAGTAGGCGCTATTTGCAAAAGATGTCAGAAACAGGCCGAGCACCATAAGAGATATTCCGAGAGCTGCCACCTGCCGTAGACTCAAGTGTCCGACTCTTGATAGCGCCTTGTAGATAAAGTTACTCACAGAAAAATGAGAGAAATAATACACTGCTAGAGGAGCACCTGAAAAAATAATACAGAAGTATTCATTCTACACATCTTCCGACGGTAATTCGTGGCTTAATTTGAAAGTTGTGAAGTTGCTACTGTGTCTGTTTTTATTATGCTTGGGTCACTCTGCGACAGTAACAATAACCGTGATAAGCTGAAGGTCTCTGCTTACTATATCTTGTTCATATAAACTGAATCTGGATTTTACATTTTTCGTTTGTTTGTTTATTTATTTATTTATATTTGTATTCGAAAAAAAGTTTCTTACCTAACAGTGCAAGTGACGCATTTAAAAAGTCTTTGTCCTGTTGCAAACACAGTATTGTTGTCCCCCAAGCGGTCTCAATTCCCGAGAACAACACGAATAATATCACAGCAATTCCCAGTACAATCCAGCCTCTGTAAATACTACGCACAATCATCATTGTGTGTCCAGTTAACGGTCGCCTTGGATCTCGATTATAATACCACGTAAACCGCAGCTATCTTCGTCGGCTGTCTTAATTTGTTTGGCTGAAATAAGTATAACGGAAAGAAATGTTGTGTAACCCGGTGGGTTACTTATTTCTGAGAGGGTAGCAGCTTGAAAACGCAGAACGACTTCAATTGTAGATCAAGTAGATTTTTATTCACCGACGGGGTACAAGCTGGCACGCAGGCAGGGTCAATCACGACGATCTCCCGGGATCTCTCTCTTTCTGTCTTAGAGGCCCAGTTTTTATAGGGAATCGTAATGATTCCTGCGTACCGCAAACTACAAGTAAACCACTGTATCCTATCTAAACAGTCGATCATTAAAACTAGATGCAGGGACTCTAATATTTGTTATCGTTGCCCTGAATATATATATATATATATATATATATATATATATATATATATATATATATATATATATATATATATATATATATATATTTTTTTTTTTTTTTTTTTTCCGGGTTGGAAGATTACATAACGCTTGGACCTGGGACTGTCTTTAACGAAATTATCCAAGGTGTGGCGACTTGTTTTTGATGGAAGAGATTAAAAGAGACAAATGGAAATAATGAGACTTAAAGGATTTGAGACACATAAAAATCCATTCTCGAATTCTTAAGATTCAGCACTCAACCTATACACTAGAGGAACGTTTTAATCGATCTCCGTCATTAAAAAATAGTAAAAATAATCTATTAGTAGAAAAAAGCGTTTTAGTAAACCTCACCTTAATGTTCATAAATGAAGCAACAGATCTGTGCCACGTGGTACTGCGACGACAATGAAGATAAAGGTATATGAGACTCAACTGCTTGCGCTGAATGCAGACAGAGAAGTTTAGGGAAGTTGTGTTGAACGAGGTTGGGCAATGTTCGCTCAGTGTTTGTCGTGGAATTCGCCAAAATTGCAGCACTCGTTGACAATCTTTTCTTTGTCTGTGACGGTCGTCCGTGACTTACTTACTTACTTCGGTGACAATAGTTGCGATGCTTGAGATAATGGTCAGGTGGTTTAGATGGCATAGATAAAGTACGAGGCGCTGAGCTTTACGCGAAATAGTGCAGATAATTGGCGAGGCGAAGCCGATGATTTACCCAAAAAACAGCACTCGTTGACAATCTTTCTATGTCTGTGACGGTATTCCGTGACTTATTTAGTAACTTTGGTGACAATAGATGTGATGCTCGAGATTATGGTCGCCTCAAGTGGTTTAGATCACATCAAAAGCTGATCCATGTGTACAATACACTAGTCTGCCGTGACCGAATAAAATAAACCATTTTAAATAATTTAATACACATTGGTTTTGCAGTCTATTTGACTCAATATTAAATAGAAACCTGCGAAAGAGAAATACCGCTTTGATGTGATGAAAATAAGATAAATATTCAGCTATGGATATTATTCGTTAGGACTGGTCAGACTGCAGGAGTCCCTGAAGCATATACGTCTGCAGCAATTAAAGCAATTAAACGTATATTGTCGAGAAGTCGGTTTCAAAATTCAAAAAATGATTTGAATTAACCTTCAATGTTTTCCACCTATTTTTTGTCTTTTTCATGATTGAAGTATATTATTATTAGAAGTTAAAATACAACAATTTATGTATAAATTAAATTTTCTATCTAATGAAGAACGGTAGTTAGACCATATAGCATTGATAATAGTAGTATAAGTAAGTCGTTTTCGACCTGCATTTTGGAACGGGGCTATATACTTTTAATGTAATTTTTTT
>NW_019775530.1:259426-279070 GCF_001039355.2 Lingula anatina
G
Source organism: Lingula anatina (assembly GCF_001039355.2). The sequence goes on from NW_019775530.1 coordinate 259,428, forward strand.
CTATTATTCTGAAATCTGAGTTTGTCTTAAGACCACGTGACCTCCATTGATGGCTTAAGAGATTATAACAAAAAATAACTTTTTAGAAAAACAGGGACTAACTTTGAATGTAAAAATGGATTCAATAACCATTGGTTAGTATGGGAAATTGTTGTTTACTCAAGGAAAATTCACTTTTGGGCCAAAACGAAGAGTAATTATCCCTTTAATCGGCACGCCACCGGTCGGAGCGGCATTAAGAAAAAAGGTTTTAATGCAAACGATGAAGTCTATTTCATATACAGACTTGACATTTACTATGGAATATTTTTTTCCAAATCATTTATCATCAGTTTTTCCCTATTTTGCTGACTGATAAATGAAAATAAGTATTAAATTCGTGTTTTAATAACTTTGAATTATCTCTGTTTGATGTCATGGTGACATTAGGTCATTAATTGAATTCGCCAGAGAAGCAAACAAAAACACATTGCCAATTCTAAGGCATATGTCAGCCATCTAAAGAGATATCTTGGATCTCCATATTTTCCAAATTATTCTCTGTAAAAGAGTTACACGCTCCAAAAAGGACCCTCATGTCAGTGTCTAGTCACAGTAACGGTCGCTGTTACACCTGACCTCTTCTGGCTGCTACCAGCGCTCTGAAGTGGCAAGGCATTCCTTGGGATAGGTATTTAGAGTTCAATCCGGAATAGCATTCCACGATTCGGTTAAAATCTGTCCAATTTGGTCCAGTTTTGTTGTAGGACATGTAGGCCATTGATTGGGCGAGTAATGGCCTGCCCACATATTGTTTTTGTGGTTCAAATATGGCGATTTTGATGACCAAGGTAGCTGCTCATTGCCTTGGTTCTGTAAGTAATCTGCTATTAAAAGTGCTCTGTGTGAATCGCAATCTCACCATGCAACCTAAAAGTGTTCCGAAGATTCCCCCTTTCAAATGATAGTCAAGTGGTTCCAAGATTATTCCCTTTTTTCATCTGGTTCAGGTTTTCGTTGATGACTACCACTGGCATCAATGTGGTATGCACTCCAAATACTGACGCTGTTAATTACCTAAGTCACTTTAGACGCGGCACACGTTTCGTCGTTGGCCTCTTCTGGATGTCTGTAAACTCTGTTTTGACTAGTTGAGCGGTATAGGTGAAATCTGACCTCAATAAAGAAAGCCACGAAGTTTCAGTGTTCAACCCAGAAACGGCCAAGGTCCCCAATTAATTAGAGAAACATGCAACGATATTTTGCTGTTTACAGTGGGTTCCTCGGGGGTTTGGTGTTCGCTAAGGGCCTTGAATATATGCTTTTTGGTAGCAATTTACCCCTCATTCTGAACGAACTGGGTGGATTTTTTTAGTTGCAACAGCATATCCCAAAAGACAGTGGGTCCTGTACCCTGGTGGTAAAGATTCATTACATTGGGCGTGGCCTCTGTGCAGGTATATCAGTCTTGGCATTATTCTATAAAACTGTGCTTATCGGACCGTTTCCAATTATCTGCCTGGCAATGTCTGTCTTTTTTTGCGCCATTCTGCCACAGATTAACAATTTGTAAAGCACTGGATAGCTCATTTTACACACTGCTAAACCGACCACTTGCATACAAAATTTCAAATTCTTCTATGCAGTAGTTGCCGATGTATGGGTACTTTTTTGACAGAACCATGCTTTGCCAATGTCAAGCTTTGACCAGCCCAAAGGAGCACTACCCGCTTGAATCACTGCATATTACATAATGCAGCAGCGCAACAAACCTGGTATTCAGTTAATTGGTAGCGACACACCTGACTACACACTTCTCCATTCACAGATCTTATATAAGATCGGAGTTTTTTTTTTGAAAAAGAATGCATTTTTACCTAGGCATACGTTCGAAACCGAAATATTCCATATTAAATGTCAAGTCTGGATTTCACTCTGCTGAGCTGCTGTTCTTCATCAGTTCAAGACTGTCAATTTTTCTAAACTTCTTGACGCATACAAGAAAGAACGTAGCTAAGTCAAACAGACCTAAACATGCCGCGATGGATATAAACACAACGTAGTAACTACCGGTGACGTCACGAACATGTCCTGAAAATATAAAAACATGAAAATACAAAACAAATATGTAACAACGCGCGAAATTGGTTATTTGTTATAAAGCATCAATCAAATCCATCTTCTCTGGTTATTTGTATTGCATATGACGACTGGAAAACCTTCAAGGCAAATGCCAAAGTACAAAGTCCACAAGAAAAAGAAGTCCTGTTTTAAAAGAGTGAACAGGCTAAACTCGAACTGCAAAGCAATGGGTATATTGGAACCATCCAGTAATTAAGCTTTCCCCACCCAAGTGTAATTAATTCGTAAAAATTCAACCAACCTGCCAGATATGGCCCTACAGCAGCTCCGATACCTTTACTAAACCGCATTGTCATGAATAAGGTATCAACATTCTCTCCGTCCATGATCTCATAATTGATGGCATAGTACCCGGCGTTGTATGGGCCAAAACCTAGACCTGTGACTAAAACGCATGTTGATATTAGACGTATGGGCCAAAACTTAGACCTAAGACCAGAAATTAAGTCCACATTTTGTTCTTGATAAAATATGGACATTACTTACCAAAACGGGTAGTGAAGGATAATATTTTCAAGGTACAAACATAACGTGCATAAGGTTAGATACTAAAAAAGTGTCCCTAAATCTGCGTGTTAAAAGTGATAACTCGAACTTACTTTTGGAAGCAGACATAAAGTATTTACTGAAGTGAACAAAGCTTGGTTCCATCAAACGAAGTAAAACGAGAATACCATTAATTTAAAAATAAATAAAAAAACGCATACCGGCACTATATACAAAGGCAGCGGTCAACGTTGTCCAGTACACTGCAACGATGTTATTGACGGTGAGTAATGACGCCGCTACAAGGTTCACCAACAACAAATTTCCCTTCAGGCGGTCCCCGATCCAGGAAGAAAACGTCTGTCCGACCACGCCCATTATTCCTAAAAATGTCATCACATACTCTGCTTCGTTTTCCTGATATCCGAGATCTGTCAAATGTTTTGGCTGAAAGAAGTATGAAATAAAGTGAAATTCTACATTTTTTCAAAGGGAGGAAAGTTCTCAGTGAATGGCATATTTTACTGAAAAACAATTAAAACCAACTAAAGCACTCCTTAAGGTCTTTTCTGTAAGCAAACGAGCTTTATGTAAGTAAGATACAAGCTCATACCTGCAGTTCGTTTGTATCCAGGTATGTTTCGAATTATGGCGTAAATGGATGCCTTATATACTATAGATACTATAGTCAATTCTATTAACCTTGAAGAGTTCTTTTAAATTTTCTCCTCTTAAACTCTTTATATAAGAAATTATTATTTACAAAAAATACTTATTGAATAATCATAATATACTTACTAGAATAACGAAAGGAAGGAAGTAAGAATATCCTTTGCAGAAGATTGCTATGGACCATATTCCGTGAATGGTAACTTTAGAACACTTTGACCAAGGGTGTACAAAATTTGATCTAATAGATAAAAATTATGACATTCACTCAAAAGCATGTGATTTGCTCATTGTAAAATGACGAATAGCAAATACACATTCAGAATTATTTTACAGAGGGAATATTCATTCTTGAAAAATATTCACTCAAAACCGTTTTTTTTTTTGGATGTATGTCGTTGTAAGCAAGATTTTATATTATAATTATAAAATAAATGAATTAATAACAGAAAAACTATAATAAGTTGTCTTCCAATGAAAGCTTGAGTATAAGTGTACAGCAGAATCAACCCTATGGGATTTAATCTACATGACTTTTAAACATTGTATTTAAAGCTCCACCTTATAATAAATATTCACCAGCATAACTCGCATCAACTAGATAAAATTCGTTATAGCTCCGAACTTAAAACAACACATACTCTTTATTGGTTGGACTGCAATCATTTTCAGATAACGTCATTGGTGGATTCCCGAACAGCAGGATAAGCAGGAGACCAAGGAAACCAAAAATGGCTGCATAAAGTCGGAACGCCCACTGCCACCCTAGTGACGGATCTGCGCACATCTGGGCATTCACATTGTTCACAATTGATGTGCCTGAAGTTATATTTATCACAATCATTGAATTAATAACACAGCTGCATAGAAATGAATTAAAAACAGTTATATACACTATTTCATTTGCACTAGTGAATAGTTGTAGTGAACCGTTATTAGTAATGATAATCTAAATCTGCATACATGTTATTTACGTATTTGTTTGTTTAATTTATAATAAAATATATAAAAATGACAGCTTGCATGTGGTGAACCATTAATAGCACTGATGACTAGATTATCATGTATGCGACTTGCATATTTGTAAATGTAAATTGTATCTACAATTAGGTTGTAATGTATTAAAGTATGGCACGTTGCATGTCAGTTAGATGGACCTAGTGAGATAGAGACATGGATTAAGATACATATAGTGAGAGAGAGATGGAGAGAGAGGGAACAGAGTTTATAGTCAGCCAAATAAATAAACCATAAACCACCTGCCTGTCTTAGTTGCCTTATTGGTAAAAAGCAACTCTAAGAAAGGGTATAACTACCGGCAAGTTATTACATAGTGCTCAATCTCGGAATAAGACACACAGAAGAAGGTCACAGTAGTGATCGAAATCATTATTAGGTGTAATTTAAATTGGACCTAAGTGTAGAAATTGAAAAATCTTAGCCTATAAAATAAGTTATCTAAACGTCTTCTATCATTTTTTTTGACTAACATTGGTTTTACGTATAAATTTCTTACATGTTTGTTTCTTATAAACTTTAATGTGGTACGTTATTTTGGCAAGGGCAGCAGCAAGAGAAAAAAAAGGGACTTACCAAGGGGCAAGATAGCACTTAATGCACTTGTTGTAAACACGTGGTAGTCGTGTGTCCATGGGAACCAACGTGCTATCACCAAATACATACTTAAAGAAAATAGTTCGTTGCCACTTCCAGATATAAGTCCATACGATATGGTCACAGAGTAGGCGCTATTTGCAAAAGATGTCAGAAACAGGCCGAGCACCATAAGAGATATTCCGAGAGCTGCCACCTGCCGTAGACTCAAGTGTCCGACTCTTGATAGCGCCTTGTAGATAAAGTTACTCACAGAAAAATGAGAGAAATAATACAATGCTAGAGGAGCACCTGAAAAAAAATACAGAAGTATTCATTCTACACATCTTCCGACGGTAATTCGTGGCTTATTTTGAAAGTTGCGAAGTTGCTACTGTGGCTGTTTTTATTATGCTTGGGTCACTCTGCGACAGTAACAATAACCGTGATAAGTTGAAGGTTTCTGCTTACTATATCTTGTTCATATAAACTGAATCTGGATTTTACATTTTTCGTTTGTTTGTTTATTTATTTATATTTGTATTCGAAAAAAGGTTTCTTACCTAACAGTGCAAGTGGCGCATTTAAAAAGTCTTCGTCCTGTTGCAAACACAGTATTGTTGTCCCCCAAGCCGTCTCAATTCCCGAGAACAACACGAATAATATCACAGCAATTCCCAGTATAATCCAGCCTCTGTAAATACTACGCACAATCATCATTGTGTGTCCAGTTAACGGTCGCCTTGGATCTCGATTATAATACCACGTAAACAGCAGCTATCTTCGTCGGCTGTCTTGTTTGGCTGAAATAAGTATAACGGAAAAAAATGTTGTGTAACCCGGTGGGTTACTTATTTCTGAGAGGGTAGCAGCTTGAAAACGCAGAACGACTTCAATTGTAGATCAAGTAGATTTTTATTCACCGACGGGCTACAAGCTGGCACGCAGGCAGGGTCAATCACGACGATCTCCCGGGATCTCTCTCTTTCTATCTTAGAGGCCCAGTTTTTTATAGGGAATCGTAATGATTCCTGCGTACCGCAAACTACAAGTAAATGACTGTATCGATCCTATCTAAACAGTCGATCATTAAAACTAGATTCAGGGACTCTAATATTTGTTATCGTTGCCCTGAATGAGATTCCGGCGGCACTGTATATATACATATTTTCCGGGTTGGAAGATTACATAACGCTCGGACCTAGGACTGTCTTTAGCCTCTCTTACAACCCGTCGTGCGTGCTTAGAGATCGTGCGTCCTCGGAGTTCTTGTCAGACGTAGCGTTGTCGCAGGATGAAAATTAAATCGCAGCGGACGAAGTAGTAAGTACTTTATGAGTAGGTGTGTTGTGCTGTAAACGTGGGGCCCACAAGTGGTCTGTACGCCTTTTTTGGAAGTAGGAAGAAGTAAGGAGCACGTACGATCTGTACTTGTGTCGCACACAGTGAGTGAGATAATCATACGTATATTGCAAGTGAAGCGTACGTTTTCAGAAATCGTACTTACGAAGTAAGAGAAACGTAAGAGAAACGTAATAAGTACGGAAGTGGAACGCGCGGATAATCAAAATAATATAAAAGGGAGCACCGACTCTCTTCATCATTCACTGTCTTGGCTTGCAAAATGGCACTTCCAAGAAGGATGCGCCATCGACTTCTACAGCTGCTAATGCTAGAGGAGGCCGAAGATCGTGACGCAATGCTTGCAGTGGTTGCTCGGGATCGCCTGCACTTTTATCGTGCTGGGCACGTGCGTCGTCTTAGTGTGACGCACTTCACAGGTATGGTAGTAGTACTCGCCACGTACTTTGAAAATGAGATAAACGCACGGAGGAAGTGCGCTCACCCCCCTTTTCGTTAACACGTACATTGAAAGCAAGTTGAACGTACGAGTCTCTTGCGTGATAAGTACGTCTTCGTGGTAAAATACCCCGGAATTTCTGCATGCTTTTCCGGCGTTACACGCACGCCTAGCGCACTTACTCAGTACTTTTGTCTTGCGTGCTACGAGCGTGCTCCAGGCGTTCTAATTGTCGCAGACAGGTCGTAGCGAAAAACTAGCTGGCCTGTTTTCGGGCTGCGTGCTTTGCGTCGTGTTTGCGTCCACCAAAAACAGTAGGTTCCACGTGCGTGTATCTTACTACTTGGCCAATTTTTTGCACGCAAACCGCTCGTAGAAGCACGCACGACCGGTTGTAAGAGTAGCTTTTAACGAAATTATCCAAGGTGTGGCGACTTGTTTTTGATGGAAGAGATTAAAAGAGACAAATGGAAATAATAAGACTTAAAGGATTCGAGACACATAAAAATCCATTTCTCGAATTCTTAAGATTCAGCACTCAATCTATACACTAGAGGTACGTTTTAATCGATCTCCGCCATTTAAAAATCGTAAAAATAATCTATTAGTAGAAAAAAAAGCGTTTTAGTAAACCTCACCTTAATATTCATAAATGAAGCAACAGATCTGTGTCACGTGGTACTGTGATGACAATGAGGATAAAGGCATATGAGACTCAACTGCGCTGCAAGCTGAATGCAGACAGAGAAGTTTAGGGAAGTTGTGTTGAACGAGGTTGGGCAATGTTCGTTCAGTGTTTGCCGTGGGATTCACCAAAATTGCAGCACTCGTTGACAATCTTTTCTTTGTCTGTGACGGTCGTTCGTGACTTACTTCGGTGACAATAGTTGCGATGCTTGAGATAATGGTCACTACAGGTGGTTTAGATGGCATAGATAAAGTACAAGGCGCTGAGCTTTACGCGAAATGGTGCAGATAATTGGCGAGGCGAAGCCGATGACTTACCAAAAAAGCAGCACTCGTTGACAATCTTTCTTTGTCTGTGACGGTATTCCGTGACTTATTTAGTAACTTTGGTGACAATAGATGTGATGCTCGAGATTATGGTCGCCTCAAGTGGTTTAGGTCACATCAAAAGCTGATCCATGTGTACAATACACTAGTCTGCCGTGACCGAATAAAATAAATCATTTTAAATAATTTAATACACATTGGTTTTGCAGTCTATTTAACTCAATATTTTAATTTTATTTAAAAATAGAAACCTGCGAAAGAGAAATACCACTTTGATGTGATGAAAATAAGATAAATATTCAGCTATGGATATTATTCGTTAGGACTGGCCAGGGTGCTGGTGTCCCTGAAGTATACATTTGCAGCAATAAGGGTACCGCAGAAGATCATCATTGGTCAGAATTGTGCCGGAAGTGACGTGCATTGGTGTAAGACGTAAAGCTGAGTGGTCATTTTTAGCTGGAGGTGAATGGGAATGAAGACGTGGGCTTGGAGAAAAAAGCAGTTATTCTAACAACACGGTAAGATAACATTTTATCTTTATGCATTTGGGGCAGAGAATACTTGTAGAAACAATAGGCACATGATATGAAAACGTGTCACGGAACTTGAAGGTGCAAAATCATGGTTAATTTGCAGACAACTTGTTTTGAAATACATGCTGCATCGACCGCTGTATTTTTCTTGTTTGTATTTGACTATTCGTGGGTTTACAAACATGTTGATAGTCCACCATATGTGTTATTGCGTCGCTGATGCTTGCTGGGTGCTTTAAACTAGTATAACGCTCAGCATCCTGATCAATACAGCCTTGACAAAATTTTGATATTGTTTCTTTTGTCCTAAAAGACTCGGATTTATCAGGATAAGCATCTCTAACCAATAACAAAACGCGGCACAGCCATTGGTTTCGTTTTGCGATTGAACGGCAGTATGAAATGCCAGGCGAGCCGAATCGGGATGTTTTTTAATCCCGAACACTAAGTCCATTTCTTTTATTATAGATGTGTACGACACATTTTTATTTGCTCTGAGATGGCTATTATACAGTGCCAAAGCCTCGCCTTCAAGACACCACAGAAGGTAGTCCAGACACTCGATTTCTGACTACTCTTTTATCTGGCGATAACTTTCATATCTTTTTCTGAAAGACTCCCAGTCGTCACTGTTTCCGTTAAACGATAATTGTTTAGGTAAATCACTGGGGTCTTCTCCGCCCTTTTTGCTTTTTGGACCTCCTCTTTTTGGTTTGGGTAGCCAAAAGTATTCTTTTTCACTGTTATCCCTTTCATAAATTAGTGGTTCGTCACAGAAAACGGGAGACGAGATTCTAGGGCGCGTATAATGTTTTCCTATTGAACTAGACCGGTATTCATGATTTTGTTGAACTGTATCGGCAAAATTTTGCGCAACATGTCGTTGCCGCCGTCCGGGTTTAGGAACATGAAACTGATACAGATCACAATTCACATCACCCTTATGGACAGACGGAGCAAAGTGCCGACTACTGTCCTTACCATTCGGCAAGGAAGTAACAGTATCAGGGTTCATGACGCGGCCTGGAGACTTTGCATGCACAGATGTTACTTTTTTATCTCTGTTATTGGCACGCAGCCTCTCAATAGGCAGAGCAAAAATGTCGTATTCAGAGGCTAAAGTGGCTGGCTGCGATGTGAAAGATTTTGGGTCAATAGCTGAGTGAAAATGTGATTTTGAACAAGATTTTAATTTAGAATATGTTGATGGTGAATAATTAGCAGCGTTTTTTACATTTTTACTGCGAGAAATTTGTTCTTGGTGTTGAATTTTCTCACCCAGTTTGAGAATTTCTTCAAATTCCACCCTATACAGGCCTTCCCAANTTAATCTCAGAATAAGACACACTGAAGAAGGTCACAGTAGTGGTCGAAATCATTATTAGGTGTAATTTAAATTGGACCTAAGTGTAGAAATTGAAAAATCTTAGCCTATAAAATAAGTTATCTAAACGTCTTCTATCATTTTTTTTGACTAACATTGGTTTTACGTATAAATTTCTTACATGTTTGTTTCTTATAAACTTTAATGTGGTACGTTATTTTGGCAAGGGCAGCAGCAAGAGAAAAAAAAGGGACTTACCAAGGGGCAAGATAGCACTTAATGCACTTGTTGTAAACACGTGGTAGTCGTGTGTCCATGGGAACCAACGTGCTATCACCAAATACATACTTAAAGAAAATAGTCCGTTGTCACTTCCAGATATAATTCCATACGATATGGTCACAGAGTAGGCGCTATTTGCAAAAGATGTCAGAAACAGGCCGAGCACCATAAGAGATATTCCGAGAGCTGCCACCTGCCGTAGACTCAAGTGTCCGACTCTTGATAGCGCCTTTTAGATAAAGTTACTCACAGAAAAATGAGAGAAATAATACAATGCTAGAGGAACACCTGAAAAAAAAATACAGAAGTATTCATTCTACACATCTTCCGACGGTAATTCGTGGCTTATTTTGAAAGTTGCGAAGTTGCTACTGTGGCTGTTTTTATTATGCTTGGTTCACTCTGCGACAGTAACAATAACCGTGATAAGTTGAAGGTTTCTGCTTACTATATCTTGTTCATATAAACTGAATCTGGATTTTACATTTTTCGTTTGTTTGTTTATTTATTTATATTTGTATTCGAAAAAAGGTTTCTTACCTAACAGTGCAAGTGACGCATTTAAAAAGTCTTCGTCCTGTTGCAAACACAGTATTGTTGTCCCCCAAGCCGTCTCAATTCCCGAGAACAACACGAATAATATCACAGCAATTCCCAGTACAATCCAGCCTCTGTAAATACTACGCACAATCATCATTGTGTGTCCAGTTAACGGTCGCCTTGGATCTCGATTATAATACCACGTAAACCGCAGCTATCTTCGTCGGCTGTCTTAATTTGTTTGGCTGAAATAAGTATAACGGAAAGAAATGTTGTGTGACCCGGTTTGGTTACTTATTTATGAGAGGGTAGCAGCTTGAAAACGCAAAACGACTTCAATTGTGGATCAAGTAGATTTTTATTCACCGACGGGCTACAAACTGGCACGCAGGCAGGGTCAATCACGACTATCTCCCGGGATCTCTCTCTTTCTATCTTAGAGGCCCAGTTTTTATAGGGAATCGTAATAATTCCTGCTTACCGCAAACTACAAGTAAATGACTGTATCCTATCTAAACAGTCGATCATTAAAACTAGATGCAGGGACTCTAATATTTGTTATCGTTGCCCTGAATATATATATATATTTTCCGGGTTGGAAGATTACATAACGACTGTCTTTAACGAAATTATCCAAGGTGTGGCGACTTGTTTTTGATGGAAGAGATTAAAAGAGACAAATGGAAATAATGAGACTTAAAGGATTCGAGACACATAAAAATCCATTTCTCGAATTCTTAAGATTCAGCACTCAATCTATACACTAGAGGTACGTTTTAATCGATCTCCGCCATTTAAAAATCGTAAAAATAATCTATTAGTAGAAAAAAGCGTTTTAGTAAACCTCACCTTAATATTCATAAATGAAGCAACAGATCTGTGTCACGTGGTACTGTGATGACAATGAGGATAAAGGCATATGAGACTCAACTGCGCTGCAAGCTGAATGCAGACAGAGAAGTTCAGGGNTATATTTTCCGGGTTGGAAGATTACATAACGACTGTCTTTAACGAAATTATCCAAGGTGTGGCGACTTGTTTTTGATGGAAGAGATTAAAAGAGACAAATGGAAATAATAAGACTTAAAGGATTCGAGACACATAAAAATCCATTTCTCGAATTCTTAAGATTCAGCACTCAATCTATACACTAGAGGTACGTTTTAATCGATCTCCGCCATTTAAAAATCGTAAAAATAATCTATTAGTAGAAAAAAAAGCGTTTTAGTAAACCTCACCTTAATATTCATAAATGAAGCAACAGATCTGTGTCACGTGGTACTGTGATGACAATGAGGATAAAGGCATATGAGACTCAACTGCGCTGCAAGCTGAATGCAGACAGAGAAGTTTATGGAATTTGTGTTGAACGAGGTTAGGCAATGTTCGTTCAGTGTTTGCCGTGGGATTCACCAAAATTGCAGCACTCGTTGACAATCTTTTCTTTGTCTGTGACGGTCGTTCGTGACTTACTTACTTCGGTGACAATAGTTGCGATGCTTGAGATAATGGCCACCACAGGTGGTTTAGATGGCATAGATAAAGTACGAGGCGCTGAGCTTTACGCGAAATAGTGCAGATAATTTGCGAGGCGAAGCCGATGACTTACCAAAAAAGCAGCACTCGTTGACAATCTTTCTTTGTCTGTGACGGTATTCCGTGACTTATTTAGTAACTTTGGTGACAATAGATGTGATGCTCGAGATTATGGTCGCCTCAAGTGGTTTAGATCACATCAAAAGCTGATCCATGTGTACAATACACTAGTCTGCCGTGACCGAATAAAATAAATCATTTTAAATAATTTAATACACATTGGTTTTGCAGTCTATTTGACTCAATATTTTAATTTTATTTAAAAATAGAAACCTGCGAAAGAGAAATACCACTTTGATGTGATGAAAATAAGATAAATATTCAGCTATGGATATTATTCGTTAGGACTGGCCAGGGTGCTGGTGACCCTGAAGTATACATTTGCAGCAATAAAGGGTACCGCAGAAGATCATCATTGGTCAGAATTGTGCCGGAAGTGACGTGTAGTAGTGTAAGACGTAAAGCTGAGTGGTCATTTTTAGCTGGAGGTGAATGGGAATGAAGACGTGGGCTTCGAGAAAAAAGCAGTTATTCTAACAACACGGTAAGATAACATTTTATCTTTATGCATTTGGGGCAGAGAATACTTGTAGAAACAATAGGCACATGATATGAAAACGTGTCACGGAACTTGAAGGTGCAAAATCATGGTTAATTTGCAGACAACTTGTTTTGAAATACATGCTGCATCGACCGCTGTATTTTTCTTGTTTGTATTTGACTATTCGTGGGTTTACAAACATGTTGATAGTCCACCATATGTGTTATTGCGTCGCTGATGCTTGCTGGGTGCTTTAAACTAGTATAACGCTCAGCATCCTGATCAATACAGCTTTGACAAAATTTTGATATTGTTTCTTTTGTCCTAAAAGACTCGGATTTATCAGGATAAGCATCTCTAACCAATAACAAAACGCGGCACAGCCATTGGTTTAACGTTTCGTTTTGCGATTGAACGGCAGTATGAAATGCCAGGCGAGCCGAATCGGGATGTTTTTTAATCCCGAACACTAAGTCCATTTCTTTTATTATAGATGTGTACGACACATTTTTATTTGCTCTGATATGGCTGTTATACAGTGCCAAAGCCTCGCCTTCAAGACACCACAGAAGGTAGTCCAGACACTCGATTTCTGACCACTCTTTTATCTGGCGATAACTTTCATATCTTTTTCTGAAAGACTCCCAGTCGTCACTGTTTCCGTTAAACGATAATTGTTTAGGTAAATCACTGGGGTCTACTCTGCCCTTTTTGCTTTTTGGACCTACTTTTTCTGGTTTGGGTAGCCAAAAGTACTCTTTTTCACTGTTATCCCTTTCATAAATTAGTGGTACGTCACAGAAAACGGGAGACGAGATTCTAGGGCGCGTATAATGTTTTCCTATTGAACTAGACCGGTATTCATGATTTTGTTGAACTGTATCGGCAAAATTTTGCGCAACATGTCGTTGCCGCCGTCCGGGTTTAGGAACATGAAACTGATACAGATCACAATTCACATCACCCTTATGGACAGACGGAGCAAAGTGCCGACTACTGTCGGCAAGGAAGTAACAGTATCAGGGTTCATGACGCGGCCTGGAGACTTTGCATGCACAGATGTTACTTTTTTATCTTTGTTATTGGCACGCAGCCTCTCAATAGGCAGAGCAAAAATGTCGTATTCAGAGGCTAAAGTGGCTGGCTGCGATGTGAAAGATTTTGGGTCAATAGCTGAGTGAAAATGTGATTTTGAACAAGATTTTAATTTAGAATATGTTGATGGTGAAAAATTAGCAGCGTTTTTTACATTTTTACTGCGAGAAATTTGTTCTTGGTGTTGAATTTTCTCACCCAGTTTGAAAATTTTTTCAAATTCCACCCTATATCTCTCAGCAGCCGCTCTTCATTCATGCTGAATGTAGGAAGTCACTTTAGAAGTTGTGTTATGAGTTTTTTGAGTAGATAAACGCTAGGGTCTAGGTCACCCATGTTGACTTCAGATCCTAATTCACTGCTGTGAGTACCCCCAAAAGAGAGATTTTTGATTTTATTTGATTCAGTATTGGATCCACAAATTTCCAAAATGTTGGATCTGGTCACGGGGATCCCTTGCTCTCTAGCGTATATTATCCTTTCTGCTCGTTTAGGACCTATACCCGGCAGCGTAACGAGTTCATCGTAAGTCGCACGATTGATTGGCAACCCTGATGCACTCGCCATTGTACATTTGTAAGCGAGAACTAAATTGATTCAAAATAATTTCACCTATCAAAGCACAATACGCTACCAAGCTTATAGCGAAATTTACTATAAATAGATTCCAAAAACGTACAATTAATTCAAATTCGGGGAAGAGAGACTTTGGCACACAACGCAATAAGTTGAATTTAGTCAGAAATTCTGTTCAGAATCCTATCTAAATTACAAAAATAATAATCAACAAGAACACTGAAGTCAATATTTTATTCTTTCAAATAAACTAAAGAAATAAAGAAACCAAATATTACGTGTGCACCTCAGTCTTGGAGAAAATTCAGCTTTGATAACAACACACAGGGGAATGTGACCAACGTCTCCTTTATATCACAATTCACACACGTAAGCACTGAAAATACAGTAGATACGCAACAAATACCAATGTCCCCTGAAGCGGTAACCTTTATGATCCAAAATTGAAACTACAATTTTGACCGCCGCTTCACCCAATTATTCAAATGGACGTTAGACAAAGGTACATGTATTTCCCGCGTAATCTACTTTCAGCTAGATCGCAGCGAAAACTAAGCTTTAGGCCCGCAAAATTACAAGTTATGAATGCCTTGTCGCCAACTACTAACAGAACAGAACTAACAGAACAAATTACATGAACTAAGATTTAAAAGAAATAGAGAACACTCGGATGAAATAATCTGAACTAAACAAACTAAATATATACTTATCTTTACAACTAAAAACTTAACTCTTAAATAACACAAATAAGAAAAAGCAAACCAATCAAGTCAGTATATGGGATTGTCATGGAATGATCTGATGTATTGTTAAAACTTGACGATTAAGCCTCTTACGATTAAATACTTGTGCATTTTGAGCAATTCCTCAATTTTAGGTTTAACGTTAAGTTATTACAGTGCATTTGTCATTGTGGTAGTTGCGCTAGTCAATAGCTGGCACATTTAGAATCCATTTGCTTGCATTCTTGCCTTGAGAGACCCAAAGTCGGCAAGGGGTTTATAATTGAGATTATGTGTAGCTTTTAAGTAAAAATGCTTCTTAAGAATTACAGAGTTGAAGAACTATTCTATAAGAGTTGTATAAAGAAAATCCGCAAAGCTATATGATATATAAAGAACACAGACGTTCATGATATGAGATAATTTTGTGATTTATTTTTTACATCATCTGTTTTTCTTTACAGTTGTCAGCATTGCTGTGGACTACAGTTTGCTTTGTTCATAATAAATCATTGAAAACGACACAGAGCTGTTGTTGATAAATTAGCATGCAGTCCAATGCATATTAATCATATCCAATATACATAATAATATGAACATGAATCTGTAACACTGGAATACAGACACAGACACTCTGCGGGTTGCATGATGTTTGCCCACAAAAAGAACGCTTATTATGCAGTGCGATGTATTTCTTGGTAAGGCAGATACCTCTATGTTAATGTCTTTGTGATACCGCCCACGTCTCCGAACACACCCAGACTTCACTGACGGTCTGATATACGCTATTGAAAGACAGAAAACCGCAAGATTCAATGCACTGAATATACGCAGCGAACCGTTAATATTTGGGGACATGAACTTTTTAATGTCATTTTAGACCTGAAAGTACAACAGATTAATAGAGCGAGAAAATTGTTGAAAAGAGTTTGCCGAGTCTTGAAATGCTGTTTGATAATCTTTTGACACTCACTCAAGGATACTACACGGATTAGGTCGCCGGTCCCTCCTACAAGAACAGGTGAATAAAATATCGCTTGTTGAGGTATAGATGAACTGATGTTCACTCCAGTGGTGTATTATTTCCATCTGGATTCATCCATGAAAAGCTGAGCATCCACTCTGTAAATTCAGGATTATCAAACTAGAGGAAAAAACACGATAACGACAGCACAGGGTATTTACACAGAATATGTTGTACTGGATTGCAATTCTTCTATTTATGACTCAAATGGAAATTTAGAGGGTATTTCCAGAAATTTAGATCGATCTTACTAGATCGACCTAACTCCCTGGGGGTTCACGCTAAGTTGCAGTCAGCCTACTGCGCACGGAAGTTAATTACCCCCTTACAGCTTGAAGTAGGCCGGACGGACATTTAAGCCGGATTATCTGACAGTAATCTAGTGAGACTCCCCAAGGGGATAGATCGATATAAAATCTATGGGAATGCGCCCTTAGAGTTCTCGAGGAACAACAATCTTAATTGGACAAATAATGTTCACTTGGGAATCAATTACAGCCTTTGTCCTGAATTCATCCAAACGTGAACGACAGCACTCGGATCAGCTCTAAAATGAAGACTTGTCGCATTCTTAAAAAGGACATGTCAAGTGGCCGGTAGACTGCTTACGTGCAGCGATGATATCTCCTGCTATTTACAGAGGCTGGGTGGTACTTGGGATTTCAATTCTAACATTTATGTCCTCAGCGGGCATTGAGGCATCCTGGGGGACGATGATCTTATGTTTTCAAAAGGATAAATATTTTCCGGAATCGTCCCTTGCGCAGCTTGGTAAGAACCTGTATGAATTTGTATTATTTTTTGTATTATTATTTATTTTTCAAGTAGGAGTGTGGGGTGTGGGGCGGGGGGAAAGGCCGATAGATAAGATATTAAATCACATTTAACATAATACCTTTCTATTATCGTAATATTATAGAAAAATCTAACTTAAGAACTTTAGCCTAAGGATGCTCTGTTGACCCTGCTTTTGCTGAGGTTTATTTGCCTGCCACATACATGAATATTAGACATCGGTAATAATTTATGCAAATGCATATTCGTTTTCATATATTTTGGGAAGTGTGTAGAAAATTTACAAATTTAATACAATAAGTTAGTAAGGAAAGATATTTCATATTAGACATTTACATGCAGCCATTTAAAGGGGAGCCTTTATCAATTCACATTGGTCTCGTTCTGTAAAAAGTATAAAATCTATTCGACTTTCATTCACTTCTGTTTTTCAGGGATTCCTTTCACAGTGTACAGTGTATTTAAGATCTCATTGAGTAACTTTGTGTTCATGACTTTGTCTGGGGCTGGAAAACTTAGCCTTCGCCAGTTTATAGCTGTCGGGGTATCTTTAAGAGTGCTAGGACTGTTTCTGGCATCATTTGCTAATGGTCCCCATTCTGTGGCCATAGCCTTTGGCATCATGTTTGGAACTGGAAATGGATTGTGTTGTATAAGTTTGTATTTATTAATAGTAATTTGGTTCCCTTGGACACATAGATTTCACGTGTTTTCAGCCACTGCGCTGAATGTTCTGGAACCTCTTGGTAAGTACCCACAACAGTGAAGCATCGTCTAATATATTAATTTATATGGAAATTATATTTTCATATTTTAATATCCAAGCATATAATAAAACTTGTAAAATCTAACCTCTCTCTAAATCTCTTTTCGCCTCTCTCCCTCCTGAATTTTGCTATGATATAGATAACTTTATAATTTTCTTCAGGAGGGTCCATCTTTAATAACGTTAACGCAAAGATGTGTGAAACCACGTTTCTGGGGTGGCGATGGGCGTTTAGAGTTTATGCAGCTACCTTTGGATGCCTTGGTCTTCTTCTACTTTTGGTATTCGGGAATCCTCCAATGACGTCATCAGATGAACCAGACAAGGGCGCCGTTGAAGAGTGCGTTGAAGTTTGATATACAGGGGCACGGCCACTTAAAACACTTGATTCGCTAGATTTTTTTCAGCAGATTTTTATACACATTTATAATTACAATTTTGCACACAAGCAGGAGACAATTTGCTTAATATAAGCGCAATACGCTCTTCCGTACTAGAAATAAGCACAATACCATGTCTACAATACACTATTCTGTTGTGACCGAATAAATTTATAAAGATATTTTAAATTATTTCCTAAACTCTGATTATACTGTTTAAGTTACTCATTACTGAATAGAAATTGGCAAAGGACGAATTCTGCTTCGATATGATAAAAACAAGTCTTCAGCCATGGATATTATTCACAACGACCAGGTGCTGGTGACCATTAGATATACATTCGCAGCAATAATGGAAATTAAACATATATTGAAGGGAAGTCGGTTTCAAAATTCAAAAATAATTTGTTTCAAATGATCCTGTTTTCAGATCAGGTTTGTTACAGAAACCACCCTGGTCTACGTGTTCTAAAGTGGGCATTCATGGCTTATGGGCCATGGCAGTCTTCTGTAAAGGATTCGGTTATATTCTGCCTTTTATAATACTGGTAAGTATATCGGGTGGCTAAAAAACCTTACTAATTTTAAAGTTTAGTTACTTCAACAGTTCATAAGCTTGGTCTTAATAATTTGACTTTTTTCTGTTCTTTAACTCCTTGTGTAATTGTACTAGGGTAATCGTATTGCTAAACGGAACACAGCATGGTCAAATAAAAACTGCATGAAGCGATTAATTATTTTTATTTTAACACGGGCTAAAACGTGTCAAAATTATTTATAAAAAATAAAACAGCATTTATTTAGCACTAGTTTTCTTCAGCCAAAACATACGACTGACCTTGGCTATACGGAAGACGAAGCAGGGTATGTGATGGCCATTTTCGGAATCATGGGCATGGTTAGTGAGGCGTTAACCTCTTGCGCCGGGGACTATCTAAAGGGGAACTTGATGGTGGTGAACCTGGTAGCAGCTACGGTACTCATTGTCAATAATATTGTTGCTGCGTATTCGACTTTTTTGACGGCCATATTTGTATATGGTGCCGGTAGGTGTTTTTATTTCATTTTTATTTCACTTTTATTTCACTATTTACTTTGATCATCAGGCACTTTTAAAGGTTAGCTGGAATTGTCTTTGAAATTTATTTTAGTGTTGATAAATGAAATCGATGTCAATTGTACTCCAGCAATAAAACAATGTTGTATTACTCGTAATCAGTTCAAAACCCAGCAAAAAATCCGAAAATATTTTTATGGTTTGAATCATTTTTAAATGTTTTTCAGTATCAGGTTTTAGCGTAGGCTGTATGGTGTACTTTTCCGTCAACTATGAGATCATGGACGGAGAGAATGTTGATACTTTATTCATGACAATGCGCTTCAGTAAAGGTATCGGGGCTGCTGTAGGACCATATTTGGCGGGTAGGAATAGGTTTTCAGAGTGACAACATGATCAACGTACGCTAGGTGCAAATGTCCATTTCTTTAAAAAAACAAATTTCAGTTTTTTAAAATATCTTTGATCCAAGATATGTAAAATATTTAATCATTGTTGACAAATCTCGACTATTTCGCTGCTTCAATGGACACGCGGCTTTTGTTGTTCCTTTTTGTTGTTGAAAAATATCAATCTTCAATATTTTCTTGCTTCGACCAATACATTTTTGTCTAAATCAGCTAATATTGGAAGTTAAAGCGCTGCTGGGGTGTTGAGTGTTTTGATACTATAATTCAAGTATAATTTAAAATTTTAAGTTTTTTTACTGTAGCTCGCTTAAATAT
>NW_019775530.1:279818-328696 GCF_001039355.2 Lingula anatina
AAAAAAAAACAGCATTTATTTAGCACTAGTTTTCTTCAGCCAAAACATACGACTGACCTTGGCTATACGGAAGACGAAGCAGGGTATGTGATGGCCATTTTCGGAATCATGGGCATGGTTAGTGAGGCGTTAACCTCTTGCGCCGGGGACTATCTAAAGGGGAACTTGATGGTGGTGAACCTGGTAGCAGCTACGGTACTCATTGTCAATAATATTGTTGCTGCGTATTCGACTTTTTTGACGGCCATATTTGTATATGGTGCCGGTAGGTGTTTTTATTTCATTTTTATTTCACTTTTATTTCACTATTTACTTTGATCATCAGGCACTTTTAAAGGTTAGCTGGAATTGTCTTTGAAATTTATTTTAGTGTTGATAAATGAAATCGATGTCAATTGTACTCCAGCAATAAAACAATGTTGTATTACTCGTAATCAGTTCAAAACCCAGCAAAAAATCCGAAAATATTTTTATGGTTTGAATCATTTTTAAATGTTTTTCAGTATCAGGTTTTAGCGTAGGCTGTATGGTGTACTTTTCCGTCAACTATGAGATCATGGACGGAGAGAATGTTGATACTTTATTCATGACAATGCGCTTCAGTAAAGGTATCGGGGCTGCTGTAGGACCATATTTGGCGGGTAGGAATAGGTTTCCAGAGTGACAACATGATCAACGTACGCTAGGTGCAAATGTCCATTTCTTTAAAAAAACAAATTTCAGTTTTTTAAAATATCTTTGATCCAAGATATGTAAAATATTTAATCATTGTTGACAAATCTCGACTATTTCGCTGCTTTTTATTTAAAGACTTCAATGGACACGCGGCTTTTGTTTTTCCTTTTTGTTGTTGAAAAATATCAATCTTCAATATTTTCTTGCTTCGACCAATACATTTTTGTCTAAATCAGCTAATATTGGAAGTTAAAGCGCTGCTGGGGTGTTGAGTGTTTTGATACTATAATTCAAGTATAATTTAAAATTTTAAGTTTTTTTACTGTAGCTCGCTTAAATATTAATATCATTATTTCTTCAGGTCATGTTCGTGATGTTTCGGGAAGCTACTTCACAGTGTTTCTGGCAATTGCTTCATGTTTCGGCGTGTTTGCCCTAGGAACAGGTGTTCTTATATTTATAAATAAGCGGAGAAACCTTCATGGTCTAGAACTGCTAAAGAGCGGCCATACGATGTTAGAGTAGTTAAGTTAAACTATATAGCACTGATGATGTGGATAATACTTTTTGTAATTGAATTTCTACCAGCAAAGTACTTTCTTTTTACGAGTGGACGACAGAGAGATGACGTTGTTCTTGTGCACAGATACTTTCTGGACAGCTAGTGAGTTAACCAGAGAAATATCAGAGCTATCTAGTAAAACGATTCTGTTATGCGTCGGGTAAAGATAACAACAGAATATTCAATATTCAGAAGAACTGGTCACTAAATACCCATAACCCATTGGCTCAAGTGAGCACCACTCAAAGCTTGGGGTTTGGTGTAAACGCCATTCACCTTTCCACAGGGCTATATATTTGGTTCGACCAACAACAAACGTTAAGAAAATGTTATTCAGACGTGGAAAGCGTGGAGTGATATGAGCACCGCTGAATAGCACTTCACGGTCGTCCGATCCTACCTATATGACGGTTTACCCACATCTAATCGACGTATGCGGTTCGTCGTGATAATAACCGACGAAGTGGATGTGAGCTCGCTTTGTGAATTTTCTTTTTCAGTGCGTCACGCCTTGCTTCTTCTGCTCTTTTCAGCCGTTATTTAATTAAGCAGTACAGTGTAGTAATGTGGTGACTCAGAAACAAGCATCACTTAAAGACGCGGTTTTTTTTTAATTTAATGATAAGTATGGAACAATTTTGAGAAATAATTTGCTATACCAACTATATATAAATAATTTGTTTTGTTAAATTTTAAAGATATGGGTGTAAGAAATATTAAGGACCAGGTTTATAAATAGTGTAAACATAACCATTTGAACAATAATTTAATCTGATAGTATTTAGTATTTTGCTTAATATAACATTTTTTACTCTTCTTCTTTACTCAATCGTTTTAAAGTGCAAAAAATAGAGCAAGTAGTTCAATTCAACAGTATTTTTATAAGGGTATGTTTAATTAGCGTTTGTCTAAGCAAAATTCCCTCTTTCAGACTTTTTAGGCTGTGAATTGCAAATAAAAACCTTTTTGGTGAAGGTCCATATCGGTTGTTTGATTGTATATTGGCAGTGTGATATACGCCTTACTCGCTACAGAATCGATAGAGAATGCATTCATACATATCACCTTCATTTGTGTTCATCCGGCTATGCAACGTCCCTCTTAACTTGATCCATTTTATACTATGGTCAGATGATTAGCACCAAAACCTTCGTTCTACCGTTCTACCTTCTTTCATCCTGTCGTCGAGTTGTTGACAAAAGCTATTCCAGGTCTATAACCAGATTCAAGCAACACAATAATATGTGACTAATATGCGTAAAAAGGTACCTATTGTCCACCCTGGAATATCATATTTTGGAATGTCCAGTGCATTTCACATGCAGTCCACTGCGTTAGACCCCGTTCCCTTACCAAGATTGATCTGGCAGGATCAACCCATCTCCGAGGGGATTCTCTCTAAGACTTAGATGTCTGGCACGCCTACTGAAGCTGCTAAACGATACTTAATTACCCCCTAACAGCTCCAGTAGGCGTGCCAGACATCAGAGCTGCTTAAACTGAAAGCAGTTTAGGGAGAAATCCCTCGGAGATGGATCGATCCTGCTAGATCGTTCTAGGTGTTGAACTGGTCTTAAACTGCGGACTAAACCTTTGACAGCCTATGTCTAAGCAGTCAGGGTGGTGTCTCACACATATACATAAGTTTATAATCCCTATGTTGTTAAGGTGTACGTTGTCCGATGTTTATTCCGAGAATAGTTTGCCCAAAATTTATGCTGAGAACACCAGTAGTATATCGTTCAGAATTATATAACACAATAACAGAGATACCCAGTAATGATATCCCCTGGTATCTACAGAGGTTGGGTTATACTAGGGATTGCTATTCTTCTATTCATGACTCAAAAAGGAATTGAAGGTTCGTGGGGGACAACTATCTTGTGTTTTAAACAGGATGAAAGGTTTCCAGAGTCATCTATCGCCCTGCTAGGTAAGGCTTTTTCTTTAATTTAAACATTTATTTTATTGCGATTGTGCTACATGAAACTGTTACATTAAAACATCATTTTAAATTGAAGCTTTGATTTGACGTTGATGGTTTCAAAGCAAGGATGGACGAAAAAGCTAGGTGTTTATCAGATCGTAGAATAAGGATAGAACCTCGCGCAGTATGTTTACATATATTTGAAAAACGAAATCTGTATATATATAGTAGACATTAGATTCTCTATCCAAATACCAATCTACGATGACAACTACCAATATTTTTTTTCTCTTTCAAATCCAAAATTTAAACAGAAAAATTTTACTATAGTTGTAAACTTTTCCACAGAGCATGTGCTATAACATTGAATCGGAGATAAACACAAGTACAAAATTTCTTTAATTTTACAGAGGCCCCGCTATCAGTGTTCCTAGCGTTCAAAGTCTCTCTCAGTAACCTTATCTACATGGCACTGTTTAAATATGGACAGCTGAGTCTTCGGCAATTCACAGCTCTTGGAGTATCCCTTATGGTACTGGGACCAGCACTGACGTCCTTCGCCAATAGTTCACAGTTTGTGGCTATAGCTTTCGGAATTATTTCGGGAACTGGCATCGGGTTGCTTATATTAGCCACGTATATAGTGATAGCACATTGGTTCCCGTGGACTCACCGGTTTCATGTTTTCTCAACCAGTGTGTTGACTGTAATGGAACTCCTTGGTAAGTAATTTAAATAAAACAATTTGACTGAATTTGGCCAATATACCAATATACCCAATATACCACATCTGAACTTTTGATAATTATTTTTTGAGTCACTACTTTTATACATGTAACTTTTCCGATATCAGGGCACTTCCTTTACAAGATTTTTCACAGCACCTTTACTTACATGTACAGGTCACTTTCTTTTACACCTGTAGTTCGAATTAATAGTATTTTGCAATAAGGGTATGCTTAAATATCATGGAACTGGGGATGGCACTTTTCGTAATTTATGTATATAGCGAATAATTGTAACTGTGATGCTCCATTGGCACCTCTGTATCACCTGCAAGTTATAATGATGTGTCTTAGATTTAAGTAACTGGTTATAGATAAGGAAGGGACACTGTGCTACTCTTATGGGACAGTTTATGAACACGCAGTCATGTATAAACTCTGCACATCAATAACCCTGATATTATGGGAGACATATTTGAGACGTTTGTAAATGACAGCTGCAGCCGCAATCTGAGTTGTCTTTCTTTTTCTTTCTTTCATCCTATTTTTCCTTTTAAAACAAGATTTAACACGCACAAAAATCTCGTGACAGCTTTGTTACGCTTCGGCAAACGACTTAGATGGACTAACCTTGTCCTCTGTCTATACACGAAGACTTGTGTGCCTGTATGACAAGAATTTTCACCTCGACCACAATTGATATTTTTATGTATCTACTTAAGGACACACAAATAGAAAAGAAGGTACACATTGGTGAATCCATCGCGTGTAAGCAATAACCTTTCCATGACCTTTGTTAGCCTTACATTTCCACTCCAAACCAAAACTGTTTTTTTAAAATAATTTTCTTTTAATGCAAATAAACAGCGCCCTGCTGAGGTCAGTGGCATTTATTCAAACACGACGGTGCAACGTTTTTAAATGTGGTCAACTAAGTGTTTCGTAACGGAAATAAACAGTTGAAATTTAAGGGTTCAGTCGCACATGCAAAAGAGTTGTCAAGGCCCAAGTAGCCTAGGTTGGTTGGTTCTCATTTCATGGACATTTATTTTCCATTAAATTCACCAAGACAAATCTGACAACACCAGTGCTCTAACTACTGGATAATAACAAATTATAACAAAAGCGTACCACAATGATATCTCCTGGTATATACAGGAGCGGGCTGTACATGTATCGGGGATTGCTATTCTTCTGTTTATGACTCAAAATTGAATTGAAGGTTGGGGGAGGGGCAAAAATATTGTGTTTTCAACAGTGCTGGGGCTGGTTCCGACGTCCTTTGCCAATTGTCCACAGTTTGTGGCTATATCTTTTGGAATTATTTCGGGAAATGGCATCAGGTATTTTTACTATGCACGTATTTAGTGAGCACTTTGGTTTCAATGGACTCACAGGCTTTACGTCTTTTCAATTCGGAATTCCAATCAAACACGTAAAACTATTCATGTTTTATCAACTCTATCTTCAGGTGCAACAATTTTAACTGCTGTTGATGTTAAAATATGCGCCGACCGGTCACTAGGATGGCGCTGGATATTTCGACTTTATGCTACTGTTTTTGGTTCCATTGGCTTTCTTTTTATTGTGGTGTTCGGCGAACCTCCACTATCGCCACCAGAACAAATGGAAGATAGGTCTAATGAAAAGTATGTTTATCTGTATATGTTTAAGCAGAAGGAAAGCCCTTTTTCTTTTAATAAACCAAGTAATAAAGCGTGTTTCATTCTCAAGGTCTAATAATCAACAAAGTCTCAAATATGTATAAACCATTGCATAGGAAATATGAAATATCCAAAATAGCTGCTAAACACCAATTTACATGTGTGTGATGTTAATTGAGATTTAAGTAGTCCAGTAGAGAAATTTACATTTCTCATAGAAGTATCAATTTTATAATGCATTTTCTTATACTATTGCATTGTATTGTACCCGAAACCAAATACTTTTGGCCGCTGTTAAAATGTAAGAATGGATGTTATCTGTTTTTGCCTCTAAACGATCGATATTGGTCTTTCAGGTTACCATTTTTTCAGAAACCACCATGGTCTGTGCGCTGCACAGTTGTTATTCATGCAATCTGGGCCGTTGCCATGTGCTGTAATGGATTTGCTTATTTCTTACCAATGGTTATATTAGTAAGTAAACAATACTGAATATAGTAAGTATGACATCTTTGAGTAGTTTCCTCAGTATACATNACCATACGGCCATTTGGTAAGGGGAGATTCCGGCGGCACTGTATTTACAGGAGCGGGCTGTACATGTATCGGGGATTGCTATTCTTCTGTTTATGACTCAAAATTGAATTGAAGGTTGGGGGAGGGGCAAAAATATTGTGTTTTCAACAGTGCTGGGGCTGGTTCCGACGTCCTTTGCCAATTGTCCACAGTTTGTGGCTATATGTTTTGGAATTATTTCGGGAAATGGCATCAGGTATTTTACTATGCACGTATTTAGTGAGCACTTTGGTTTCAATGGACTCACAGGCTTTACGTCTTTTCAATTCGGAATTCCAATCAAACACGTAAAACTATTCATGTTTTATCAACTCTATCTTCAGGTGCAACAATTTTAACTGCTGTTGATGTTAAAATATGCGCCGACCGGTCACTAGGATGGCGCTGGATATTTCGACTTTATGCTACTGTTTTTGGTTCCATTGGCTTTCTTTTTATTGTGGTGTTCGGCAAACCCCCACTATCGCCACCAGAACAAATGGAAGATAGGTCTAATGAAAAGTATGTTTATCTTTATATGTTTAAGCAGAAGGAAAGCCCTTTTCTTTTAATAAACCAAGTAATAAAGCGTATTTCATTCTCAAGGTCTAATAATCAACAAAGTCTCAAATATGTATAAATAACCATTGCATAGGAAATATGAAATATCCAAATTAGCTGCTAAACACCAATTTACATGTGTATAATGTTAATTGAGATTTAAGTAGTCCAGTAGAGCAATTTACATTTCTCATAGAAGTATCAATTTTATACTGCATTTCCTTATACTATTGCATTGTATTATGCCTGAAACCAAATACTTTTGGCCGCTGTTAAAATGTAAGAATGAATGTTATCTGTTTTTGCCTCTAGACGACCGATATTGGTCTTTCAGGTTACCATTTTTTCAGAAACCACCATGGTCTGTGCGCTGTACAGTTGTTATTCATGCAATCTGGGCCGTTGCCATGTGCTGTAATGGATTTGCTTATTTCTTACCAATGGTTATATTAGTAAGTAAACAATACTGAATATAGTAAGTATGACATCTTTGAGTAGTTTCCTCAGTATACTTGCTTATGTAATTGTCCTTTTATTTCGATAAGAAAAGCCAATGCGACACAGAAAAGTTGGTGTCCCACACATTAAGTTATGACTATTATAAAACACAGGTTTATACTGAACCTAATAAAGTCAAGGGTTTGAATAATGTGTACAGTGGTGACTACGGGTATTTTAAGAAAACTATACCTCGTCATATGAAGGTTTATACTGTTTGTCTTTAAGAGAACAGAATGTAAAATTAAAACATAGTAGTGGAGTTAAGTGTCTGGTAATAGCCTTAGTATTGATTGGTTGAGAATGCTTCTTGATATTTATTAAGCTGTTTAAAACGTTAGTTTTCGGCGCTGTTTTCAGTTGATTATAATTGAAACAATTCAGTTACTGTCAAACGAGTACGCAACTGTTAAAGAGCCTAAGAAACTAAAAAAGAACGTTAATATGGCATGTGAGCTACGGAAAGTGTAGGTTTAATATATAAGGAAGAAATACAACATACTATTTTTAATTCACCCAGTGTTTTAATTGTATTCGCTTAAATCAGATGGATCTTGAATTTTATGTACCACTTTTGTTTATATTGGTTTCTTTTCTTTAGCCGACACATTTGGCAGATCTTGGTTACAAAAAAAGGGACACCGTGTATGTTATAGCAGTATTTGGAATCATGGGTGTGATTGGACAGACGTTTGCCTCACTGGTTGGAGACCATGTGAAGGGGAATATTATGGTGGCCAACCTGGTATTGGCTACAGTACTGGGTGTCATTAATATCATTGCTGCATATTCGACATCTTTGACTGCTGCATATGTATTTTGTGCTGGTGGGTATGTTTTAAATACTTGAATAAAGCCTTCATAGTAAATACGGTTTTTGAACTGTTAGAGATACTACTAGATTAATTTTCTAACTCAATTTTAGGCAAAACTCTATTATTGCATAGAACAAAAATTTAACATGTATTCTTTTTTAGGGAGTGTTCTCATAAAATCCATTATATTAGCTGGATCAATCTAACTCTGCGGAGATTTTGTATAAATGAATTCAGTGTAAGCAGCTTAAATGTCTTGCACGCCTGCACAAGCTGCTACGGGGTATTTAACGAAAGCCAATATTACCCTCTAGTTACTCAAGGGGACCTGCCAGACAGTTGAGGTGATTACACTGAAAGGACTTTAGTGAGAAGCCCCGCAGAGAGATACATCCATCTAGTACGACTGGTCATGCCTACCATTGGTACGGGAAGGCCAGTGTTGGTTAAAACCAAATTATAGAATTTCTTATGGCAATTTTTTAAACCAAAATTAAATTGTTTTTTAGTCTCGGGTTTTTGTATTGGTTCATACCTTGCCGGGTATTATGCTGTTAACTATGAAATCATGGACGGAGAGAACATCTATACCCTGTTCATGACAGCGCGTTTCAGCAAAGGTGTCGGAGGAACTGCAGGGCCTTTTTTGGCAGGTAGGTTTAGGTCGTGCAGACTGACCGTTTCTCAAATGACTGCATGCTCAACTATGAAAAATAAGTCTTGGAATCGTAAGGTAGGCTAAGATAGCCTTTTACTATCCTAATATTCGTTTTAATTTCTAGGTGAACTACGGCCACCAGTTGACATATATTAAAACATTTTAATATCCATTTTAATTTTGCGGGTTTTCCACGCCGATGAAAATAAATTCTACTTCGGAGATAAAATAATTAGATTTACTTCTGCCACCGTAAAATATTTCACCTTTGTAATAATTTAAACAATAATCCTGTTTATGTTTATGGTATCAAATACGCAATTTTTTACTCACCCATAATAGCAAAACCCCGTTGTAACCTATCATTGTTATATTGACCTCTGACACTCATACTTTTGATTCTTCAGGATATATCCGTGACGTCACGGGCAGCTACTTCGCAGTGTTCCTGACCATTGCGTCATGTTTTGGCGTGTTCGCTTTTGCAACATCTTTGCTCATATTCACCAATAAGTGGAGAAATCTGAAAAGTCTTGAAATGATGAAGAACAACAATTCATCCAACTGAATATTTGGAAATAACCTTCGTTTACCATGCATTACAACTTTAGTTTCAAATGGCAACTCGGATCGACCATTATTATATAACTTTGATGTTCCCTCCATGCAATGTGTCCACACACAAGATCTCGTATTAATTAACTGAGAAATCCCAAACAACGTGGTAGTTCACCGTCAAACTAGAGTAAAGAAAGATTTTAGTGTGAAGCTGTTTAAGGTTTTGCACTATAGGTTATTTTGAAGTCAAACTAAATACTGGCCTTGTTGCTATAGTTTACTGCCTTGCAATGTGCCTCATTGACAGTGTATTATGACCTCCTCTGGTTTATCATGTGGTGCCATCTTCAGGTTTTCTCTCTGCCATTATTTGAGAAAATAAATAATTTTCTCAAGAAGCCATTTTCTCTGAATAAGTAAACTTCCTCTGGCTCTTCTACCGTTTTTTTTCTAAATTTGTACCCAATGTGCATATTCTATTGAATAGTAGGGGCAAACCGCGACAGCTAGCAACGGATATGTACAGCTTCCGAACAAATTTTGCTGAAATCAGAAATATTTTTTAGATAACTGATGAACAACAACGTATTTGAAACGTTTGATTATCTGTGTAAAACCAGAAAAGCAGTACTTTTACCCAGTGATGTTGACGAGATCAATAGTCTGGTGGTCGTTTGCACTAGTATGCAGAATTGATACTTTTAAATTTTGAAATAAAAATTGAAATAGAAATAAATTGAAATAAAAAGCGGTTAAATTATATTTTGTCACTTCATTTTCTTTGATGACACAAGATAGAGAAATTTTCAGAACAAAATCACGTTCACTGCAGATTTGTATACCCAGAGCAAGATGAAGTGGGGGAATGCCTATTTGATATCAAAACCCAAAACACATCTGGCCAAGACCAGCTAGGGACTGAGGGATTGTAAAATCATGTTCTCTTCAGATTTGTTTAAACACGTGCTTCAATGTCTTTAAATAAAACACTTTGCTAGAAGTCGGTCAATATACCAACTCAGTATCGTAATTTCTGTTTTAATTAAGAGAGCAAATGTTTCGAAATCAGGGCACGATCCTTCATTCATTCACTTAGATATTTTTGATTCAACTATTTTCAGGGTATATATTGTTTTTTTAACCTGTATTTGTTCTTGTTCTAGCGCATGTACCTGTAAATTATAGAATTATCTTGAATAAGTGAGTCATGGGCGCCCATGCATCTAAGCTTAATTTATTGAACGTTACTAGATTCAAATCAGTGGCGGATTTTTTTTTTTTTTTTGGGGGGGGGGGGGGTCAGGAGGGTCCTAAGCCCCCCTTTCGATTTCTGAAAAAAATTACACCAATGGGATCCCCTCTTGAATTTGTACTAGTTGAATCATAGCTGTAAACCGTACCAAATGACACCGTTCACTTTTTAAAATATCAATACCCTTCAGCGGGCCCCGAACCCCACGCCAAGGGGGGCGTGTTGGCTCCGAATCAGTGGACCCTCCCTCCTTCAAGTAATCCTGGATCCGCCCCTGCAAATGATCAGTAGTAAAGAGCTATGGTACTGAAGACCCTGTGCCACCCTCATGATTCTCTGATGGTGTTATCGTGTATAAAGTGTACATGTACAGTGCCAATAGCGTGAATAGTGTTGCTGAATATACCGGAGGAATGCGTGAACTTTGTAGATGACACTACATGTTTAAGGTGAGTTCATTTGTTTTGCTCTTTCTTTGTTATCAAATGTACTTGTTTCCCAGCTTTAAATGGCTTACACTAACCTCGGCGTCTGTTTATACACACATATTTTAGTACCTGTATGGCATGCCACATCTTGGTCACACTTTAGATGTTTTTTGTGTCAGGTTATTCTACTTAATGACCCACCTATAGAAACCGGGGAACACATGAGTGGATCCATCAAAGCAGTGTCAGATAACCTTTATGACCGCGATAGTTACACTTTACACTAAAACTGGTTTTGATGCTTCTACTTCACACTTAAAATGGTTTTGAGAGGTTAATTTGTGAGATGTATTTATATTTATAGCCAGAAGCATTTATTCAGATAAGGCAGCATTTTTTATATGTTTAGTACACTAAGTATTTTGTAGCTGACTCAAAAACGTTGATATTCAAGTGATCAGACGCACATGCACAGGTGAAAATGCATAGTTTGATTCTGTCAAGGCTCTCTAGGAGGGATGATGCTCAATGCATGGACGTATGGGTTTCTTTCAATCACCCAATAAGTTCGGGATTATAACGCATTAACAGAGATCACTGCACCCGTCTTTTGATTTTCATTATCAAGACGCACGGCGATGATATCTCCTGGTATCTACAGAGGCTGGGTTATACTGGGGATTGCTATTCTTCTATTTATGACTCAAAAGGGTATTGAAGGTGCGTGGGGGATAACAATTTTGTGTTTTCAACAGGATGAAGCTTTCCGAGAGTCGACTCTCGCATTGCTAGGTAAGGGTTCCTCTTTGCGTTCATCAAAATATAATATAGTATATAGTATCTTGAATAAAGATATAATATAATATAATATAGTATCTTTATTCAAGGACGTAAAGTATACGACCCCCTCCCCCCCCCCCCAAAAAAAAAAGAAGAAAAAAGTGGCAGGCTAAAAGATTGTGTTTTTTCGTACGGTATGCCTGGGAACTTGGTAATTGATGCTTAATAAAACGTGGTTTTAATCTATTTCATCATTTATTTTTCTTTTGCTGAAACTGACGGAGCAGAGGTTATCGTTGTAAAGTCACGTACCCTGCAGATATATACAAGTGTTTTGGTATTTTTAGACATGTATCAGAAAATACCTTGACAAGAGTTCCATTTACCATCTCTTCTTTTTATTTTTTAGAAAATCATTTTTTGTTCCTTTTAATAGTACATTGTTTTCGAGGTAGCTCCCAGTATCTTAATGTTCATATATGGTACTTTAATTTATATCTTATCTTATTTAATGAATGAATTATATGATAAATATATATTATAAGTTACTGGCTAAAAGTAGCAAAGTACTGAAGAGTCTCCGTAGACCCTTTCCAAACTACATGGCTACGTCACCATATAATTTGTGCACAGTTCATAACAGAGATGATGTTACTAACTACACCGAAGAAAAGTGCAGTCTTCCTTTATGGCAGCTACAGATTCGATTAAGCTGGGCCCCGCCTTGCTCTGTCCTTTGTTGTCGAATATACGCGTTACCCAACCTTTAAACTACTTACACTATATTTTATAACCTCAGTGGGTTCATAACAAGAGTTAACGTTATTAGAGCAAGACCATAAAAGTCACCAATTACCCTAGAAAAGACATAGAAAAGACATGGAGGATGGTGTTATCATTGAGATTGAACGGAAATGTTCTCCATTACTTTTTTAGTCTACGGTGTCCTTCGATTTTCAAACCATTTCCATTTTTGCATGTATAATTTCTGTTTATAAACTTTGCTAGAAAAAGTATAAATTAATAAATATTGAAGTGCGTTAACCACACTAAATATGCCAGTTTTTCATAAGTCGTCAGTAAAAAGCATGATTCATTGCCCCTTTGGAACAATTTATATCTTCTAACCAAGAAAAAGGCTTATCCTGCCTGTAATAAGGCTTATTTGACCTTGGCGTGCTGGAAGGGACTGCCTTTGTTGGTTAACAGTATTTACTCACGTTCCTCTACTTATGATACAATGCATCGTGTGTATTAGTACAGCTCTGCACTAAATCAGGGATAAATACAAATGAAAATAAAAATATAAAAATATTTTTATTTATTGTTTTACAGGGGCCCCACTTTCTGTGTTCTTTGCGTTTAAAGCATCTTTAAGTAACCCAATCTACATGGCACTATCTAAATGTGGAGAGGTGAGCCTTCGACAAGCCATTACTGTTGGAGTATCCCTAATGGTACTGGGGCTAGTTCTGGCGTCGTTTGCCAATAGTCCACAGTTTGTGGCTATATCTTTTGGAATTTTGTCCGGAACCGGCACTGGATTTTTCATAGTGTGCACGTATATGACGATAGCACTTTGGTTTCCATGGACTCACCGGTTTCATGTTTTCTCAACCAGTGTGTTGACTGTACCAGAACTCCTTGGTAAGTACGGTGACATTCACACAAGGAAAAAATGATGCACCTAAAACATCTACATGCATCTTTCTCTCTCTCACTCTTTCTCTCTGCGTTTCTCATCCCCACTCAAACCCTCATAGTTATTCATATTCTCTTAACTCTCACTTCAGGTCCATCAATTTTCAGTGCAGTCAATGTTAAAATGTGCGCCGACCCGTCCCTGGGATGGCGCTGGGCATTTCGATTTTATGCTGCTGTTTTTGGATTCTTTGGTTTTCTTCTTCTTGCTGTGTTTGGCAGTCCTCCAATCGCATCGATAGAAGAACAGGAATATAACCCAAATGATGAGTATGTTTATTTTAATATGTGTAAGTTGAAATAGAGCTTTTTCCTTTTAATAGCCCAGTATATTAGGTGTCACCACGAAAAATGCAACGAAAAATATCTGTTTTTGTAATCAACATTTTAAAGTGCCAAAACATTGTATTGGGAATATGTAATATATGTCATTATATATGGGTAATACATATAATATCAAGACACGACATTGTAATCCTTTTTTGCCTCGAAACTGCAGATAATGATATTTCAGGTCACCATTAATTCAGAAACCACCGTGGTCTCTGGCTTCTAAAGTTCTCATTCATGGAATCTGGTCTGTGGCAATGTGCTGTAAAGGATTTGCTTATTTCTTACCTATGGTTATATTAGTGAGTATACGTAATGGCGTTTCCATGTATGCCATCTTCAAGTGGTTTTGATAGTACAGTATAAGTGTAACTATTGTGTTAAATTTGTGATTAAGAAAAGATGCGATGTAGACAATATCAATGGCTTTATTCAGTTAACATCATGTCAACAAGGCAATGATTCCATAAATATCACGTGAGTGTCTTAAACTTTCTTTTAAAGTGCTTAAAGCGTGTAATTTAAGTTTGTCCTGTTAGTTTGTGGTGCAGTTTTTTTAGTTGATTATGATGTAAAAGGGAAGTGAATGCTACAGGAACATGTAATTGTTCAGCTGCCAACATATATAAAACAAATATATATATAATATATATAGTTGGCATATTAAGCTATCTAAAGTGTACGTTTAATATTTCACGAAAAAATGCAGAAAATTGTTATTGTCACATGTGAAGTCAAACCAATATTCCATCCATTGTTTTAATTATATTTGTTTTATCGAGGTTGATCCTGAGTTTGATTCCATTTTTGTTGTATGTACTGGTTTCCTATGTTTAGCCAAAACATCTGACAGACCTTGGTTATAAAGAAGATGACGCAGTTCACGTGATAGCAGTATTTGGAATCATGGCTATGACTGGACAGACAGTTGCCTCTCTGGTTGGGGACTCTGTGAAGGGAAATATTATGGTGGCGAATACTGTGGCAGCTGCGATGCTCACCGTGAATAATAGTATCGTAGCATATTCAACTTCTTTGACTGCTGCATATATATATAGCGCTGGTGAGTGTGTTTTTACCATTCATTTTAGCATGTATTCTGACCTTCATGATGATGTTTATTTTATACAAAATCATTTTTAAGATATTGTGAGTTTAATTTTTAACGCAATCTGAGGCATTACCGTAGTATGTGGATCGCATTGTTGACAAGGATGTTCTTTTAAAATATTGAATTCAGAATCCATTGTATGACTGCCGTTGCTATGGTTATCAGTTAGTCTTAGGTCAAATTAAGATGGCGACTGTTCTAACCAAATCTTTAAATAATTTTCTAGTCTCGGGTTTTTTTCTTGGCCCATACATTGCCGGGTTCTATGCCGTCAACAACGAAATCATGGACGGAGACAATGTCTATACGTTATTCCTGACAATGCGTTTCAGCAAAGGTGTCGGAGGAACTGTAGGGCCATATATAGCAGGTACGCTCAGTTTGTACAAACTAGCAATTACCCATGTACTCCTAGGTCAATTATCATTAAAATGATCTCGATAAATTGACATCAGCTTTTGTGTAAATAGATTCATATTCCGTCATTCATTGTCAACCCTTTATGAACTTTGTTTACTGCACTGACGAGATTGGTCTATGTTAAGCAATGTTCATTTTAGAGCGGTGAATTTAATCATTGTTTAATTTTTTTCTCATTCATCCTAGTTAAGTCTTACATATCAAGGGGCGTAGTACAACAAATACCTTTTAAATTAAGTTTGCACAATATTCCATCTGCCACTTCACTTCTCTTATTATAATATTTGTCAATTATACCCATATTTGTTTCTCAGGATATATCCGTGACGTCACAGGAAGCTACTACGCAGCGTTTCTGTCCATTGCGTCATGCTTTGGCGTGTTCGTTTTTGCAATGTCTTTGCTCATATTCACCAAGAAATGGAGGGAGTTGAAAAGTCTTGAAGGGATGAAGAACAGTAATTTTTTCGATTGAATATTTGGAGGTTAACTTTACATTTCGTCCGACATTAATTACATGTTATTTCCAAATAAAATTAGGGTTCAGACAGATTGGTTCTGGAACTCTTAAAAGTAGCAATAGAAGCGAATGTACTTGTATCTTTTCTCCAAGGAGATTATTCTTCCTAGTCCCGTCAGGACTGTGATCTATTTGTTTTAATTACCATTGCGTTTTGGTATGTTTTTAGATGCAGGTTATATTGTATTTGTGTATTTCTTAGCACCTTCTACAGGGCATTCTTTAATATCTGTGTATGCCTGATTCTCTCTCTCTCTCTCTCTCTCTCTCTCTCTCTCTCTCATACACACACACACACACACACACAAACGCACACACAGACACACACACATATATATATATATATATATTATAAGGGGTCGACTCTCACCTTGATAAGTAAGGCTTCTTCTTTGCGTTCAAGCGTTCAATACAATATGGAACACCATACCACCATACATTTCCTGCTCCGTTTTTGTCAATAATGTGTGAACCGTTCCCTTGGTATTCGTTATTGACAAGGGACCCGCAACTACATGTTTTCACAGGTAACCTGAAATAAAAGAAATTATATACACATTACAATACAAAGATATATATTGCAATGTGTTTCAAACATAATCAACATTTGTAGCAGAAAGACACTGATATTAACAGGACCAGTTGCACATGCAAAGGCGTTGGGTGTCAATGTTCAACTGTCTAGACGGGTTGACGGTCGTTTCATGAATTTTCGAAATAGACGGCACCCATGATCTTACTAAAGAATTATAACACAATAACAAATACGTACAGAAATGAAAACTCCCGATATTTACAGAGGTTGGGCTGTACTTGGGATCACTGTGTTTCTATTTATGACTCAAAGGGGAATTGAAGGTTCGTGGGGGACAACCATATTGTGTTTTCAACAGGATGAAGATTTTCCAGAATCGTCTCTCGCATTGCTAGGTAAGACTTTTCTTTATATTCATCAAATAACAATTTCATATCATTTAATTTCATCTCAGCCAGTCACGCCACTACTGGCGTATGGCCCAGCAGAATTCACAGTTGACGATTTTGTGCAGTGTAACAGGGATGGTTGTCCGCTAGGATCCGTAGTCCGCTTCCCATGACTTTGTTCAGGTGACATTCGTCCCACATGCTAACCCAAATACTCCAACCAATCCTAACGTGCACTTATCATATGGGGGCCCGGATCTCCATTCTAGGGATTCCATTCCTGTTACACCGGCCTTCTGCTAAATATCATCTCCCTATCTTTGGTCTTCCTTTGACTCTTTTTCAATATTACTTGGCATTCACTGTTGTTATCCTGGCACTTTCTATTGTTAATTCTGGCAAAGTGCGCTGTCCATTGGCCTTTTGCAGTTTCTGCTATGCCTACAGCGTCTTCTACTTTGTTTCTGATCTAATCACTTTATTCTGGATCTTGTCTTTCTGTGTTTTATTGAGCATTGGAATCTCCTTGTTCCTCTGCACCACGGCCAGCCCTTCTGTCTGGTGTTTTGTGATGCACCACACCTCTGAACCATTCGCCATTGCTGGTATGATTACTGGAACCACGATCTTCTTCTTCTTCAAGCACACGGACACCTTACCCCCCAACGTCCCCGAGCTCGAGTCGAACGATGCACTGCCCATCATCGTAGGAATTTGCAGAGGTGGTCCCAAGTCGTGTTTAGTGACGAGAAAAGGTTCCAGAGTTTCAGAGCAGATGGCCGAGATCGGGTGTACAGGAGACGTCAGGAGAGGAATGCCGAACATTGTGCGCGCCAAGTGAACCGGTTGGGCGGTCCCAGTGTCGTGGTTTTGGCAGCCATATCGGCAAATCACCAGATAGGCCTGGTCTGATCCATGAGGCTTTCCAAGATGCCAACGAGGGGTAACGTGAACTATTGACATTTTGTTGCAATTCCTGCCATTTTTGGTTTAGGGGGTGGGATTGGGGGGTGGGGGGCTCCATTGTTTTGATCTGTTATTGGACTCAAAAATGTGTAAACGCCGAAAAGGTTTGCCTAAGGATTAGAAATGGATGTAGGGTTCATGTAAAACTGGTGGAGCTCAAAAATAAAATTATTCTGTCCCCAAAAAACTCCCAAAACTGAGTTTCCTCGAGTATACTTCGAATCCCAGTCCGTCTCCAGCCTGCAGTTATCCGTTAGTTGATTTCCCTGCTTACCTAGTTTCCTAGTACCTTTACCTAGTATTCCCCTAGTTGTTATCCATCGATTGACATTCCATTTCTCTGTTGTCTTCTTTCAATTTAGTTCCATCTCTTCATTCCATCTCTCTTTCCTTTTGTGTTCAGTTCCTTACGTAAATTATATTTTCATATAGGGAGGTCGTAATTATAAGAAAAAAAAAAGAATAATGTGATAACGCAATGGTTTTATAAATAAGGGCGAAAAGGTTTTTCTATCTCAAAGCAGATTTAATTCTTAATTAAAAGTGGTGTTTATCACATTGATAAATCGGAGTAAAACACAGATACAAGACAACATGTATTTCTCTCATTTTACAGGGGCACCGCTATCAGTTTACTTTGCGTTCATACTATCCCTAAGTAACCTAACATACATGGCACTATCTAAAATTGGACAATTGAGTCTTCGGCAAATCACAGCCCTTGGAGTATCTCTTGCTGTGCTGGGGCTGGTACTGGCGTCTTTTAGCAATAGTACACGATTTGTAGTTGTATCCTTTGGTGTTTTATCCGGGACTGGCATCGGATTATGCATAGTATGCAACTATATAGTGATAGCACTTTGGTTTCCATGGACTCACCGGTTTCATGTTTTCTCAACCAGTGTGGTGACCATACTGGGATTCCTTGGTAAGTATGTGGCTTTCCAACAAAGTAAGACTGGGTTGCCATAATAAGATTCATCCATCTGGATCGACCTAACTCCCTGAGGGATCACGATAAAATTTCTATCAGCTCAAGAAGCTTAAATGTCTGTCACACCTACTGAATCAGCTAGGGGTAAAGAAAGTTACCCCCTAACAGTTTAACTAGGCATGACAGACGTTTAAGCCCTTTAGTTTGATAGCAATTTAGTGAGACTCTCTAGGGAAATAGATCGACCCAAATATCTGTGGGAATGGTCCCTAAAATGCAGCACTTAAAGCATATACACGTATTCTCCTCTTTACAATCCCAATCTATATACATGCGTTTCGGATTTTAAATCATAAGCGGATATTTAGTCACAAGGTATTTACACTCCAGGTGCATCGATTTTAAAGTGTGGAACAACCCGTCCCTGGGATGGCGCTGGGCATTTAGACTTAATTCTGCCGTTTTGGGATCCATTGGTTTTCTCCTTCTTGTGGTGTTCGGCAGTCCTTCAGTAGCATTTCCCTCCCCTCCCCTATGCTACTATTTAAAAGTCCAGCACGGCTACCTGAACCTCGTTAGACTAGTTGAAGATATAGTACAGCTTATCCAAATGTTCTTAAAGCAATAATAACTCTTCATTTCGGCCAAAAAATGAATTTTCCTGGAGTAAACAACAATTTTCCCATACTTACCAATGGTTAATGAATCCATTTTTACATTCAAAGTTAGTCCCTGGTTTTTTTCTAAAAAGTTTGGTTTTTTGTTAAAATCTCTTAAGAGATTTTAACAAAGTATAGACATCAATGGAGGTCACGTGGTCTAAAGACAAGTTCAAATATCAGAATAAAAGCTATAGCTGCTGTTTTTGTTGTAAAACAGAATATATTATATTTCTGTGAGTTATTCACAAGGTTTTTATTGTGAAATATAGGTCTCATACAAAGAGTTATTATGCCTTTAACTATAACTTCAGGTCCACCAGTTCTAAATGCTGTCAATAAGAAAATGTGCGCCGACCCGTCACTGGGATGGCGCTGGGTATTCAGACTTTTTGCTGCTTCTTATGGTTCCTTTGGTTTTCTTCTTCTTGCGGTGTACAGCAATCCTCCGTTAGAGCAGCATGGAAGTGGACCAGATGAAAAGTATGTCCATTTTGTTTTCTGTAGCAAAGCAAACTTTGTTCTCTTAATAGCACTGGGAATGGAATTGCATTTGGTAAAATGCATTTTAAAGGTATTCAGTATGCTGGAAGTATATGTTTATTTGTTTCCAAGTCTATCTAGTTATTCTTTTTTAAATAAACTTTTGAAAAAGAGCACACACGCACACACACACACACACACACAATGTGTATAGACTTGAGGATGTAATATGCCTTTCTGAATATCTATAGTAGAATAAATTCATGCATTATGTGGTCTTTCAGGTCAATATTCATTCAGAAACCTCCATGGTCTTTGCGTTCTAAAGTTTTTGTCCATGGGATATGGGCAGTGGCAATGTGCTGTAATGGATTTGCTTTCTTCTTACCAATGGTTATATTAGTAAGTATTCAAAATGAACGTTATGACTGTAGTGAATTTGTTATATCTAATTAGTCAGTTTCCCTTTAATATTGTAAAGAACATTTGGTTTCAAACGTGCACACTAATGTTGAAACGCCATAAAGAAAACAGTACATTTTTATAAAATATGTACAACTGGCATGTGAAACTTTGCATAGTGTACATTTAATACATCACGTAGAATTCGTTTGTTGACGTGTGAATTCACCAGCATTACTTCATCCAGTGCTGGAATTGCATTTATTAAATCTAATTTTTGGAAATACCACCCCTCTTGTATGTACTGGTTTCCTATTTTTTCTTCAGCCAAAACATCTGACAGACCTTGGTTATAGAGAAGACGATGCAGTGCACGTGATAGCAGTGCTCGGAATCATGGGTATGACTGGTCAGACGTTTGCCTCACTGGTTGGAGACTATGTGAAGGGAAATATTATGGTGGCGAACCTGGGGGCAGCTTTGGTGCTCACTGTGAATAATATGATTGCTGCATATTCGACATCTTTGACTGCTATATATGTATATTGCGCTGGTGAGTGTGTTTTCGATATTGAATTATGGCCTCTAGTTGTTATTCCTATATGTAGAACAACATTTTATGTACCCTTAAGGTACTGTTAGTTACGTTTTTAACGCAATTGAGTGTGTAACTTGTTACATGGAAAGAACAAAAATATTGACATGCACGTGCTTCAAGAATATTGAGGTCAGAATCCAGTTGCTAATGCACATTTTAGTACTACCGATGCTAGGGATAGATAAGAATAATTTATTTTCAAATGAAGATGGCAATTATTATAACTAAAGCTTGAAATAATATTTAAGCCTCAGGTTTTTGTCTTGGCGTATACATTGCCGGGTTTTATGCTGTCAACAACGAAATCATGGACGGAGAAAATATTTATACGTTATTTCTGACAAGTCGTTTCAGCAAAGGTGTCGGAGGAACTGTGGGACCATACATAGCGGGTAAGTTTAGTTCTTACAAGTGGCAATTTTCCATGGACTGGGTCAATTATCTTTAAAATGATCTTGGTACTCTGAAATCGTGCATTTTTTTTGTGTAAACGGCTCCATAATGCGTCATTCATTAGCAAAACTTTATAAACTAGCTTTGTTCACACAAGTAATGAGACGTCAAGGTTTATTCCAGAACGGTGGCTATAATTTTGTTTATCCTATTTTCGTCCTAATGAAATCTTACACATTGAGGGGCGTAGTTCAACAAATACCTTTCAACTTCAGTTCACACAACTGTCCATCTGCTACTTCATTGCTATCATTATAATATTTGTCAATTATACCCATTTTTGTTCCTCAGGATATATCCGTGACGTCACAGGAAGCTACTACGCAGCGTTTCTGTCCATTGCATCATGCTTTGGCGTGTTTGTTTTTGCAATGTCTTTGCTCATATTCATCAAGAAATGGAGGGATTTGAAATGTCTTGAAGGGATGAAGAACAGCATTTTTTTCGATTAAATATTTGGAGGTAATTTTTACATATCGTCTAACATTAAGTACATGTTATTTTCAAATACAAAAGCTAAGTTACTTCCAATATTATCACCTTGATATTTACCTCTATTGTGTCTACAAACATCTCGCATTTCACCATGTACACAAGCTGTGATATTCAGAATGACGTGGAAGTCTTAAGTCACATTAATTAGGATTGAGACAGATTTTGTTCTGAAACTGGAATAGAAGTGAAGGTGCTTGTATCTTCACTCACTGGAGATCACAATTCCATTGAAGATTACAATATCATTTTGTAATAATAGGTATTATGGAACCATTCGATTGAATATTTGGAAGTTAACTTTTCCATATCGTCTGACATTAATTACGTTTTTTTAATGAAAAACTAAGTTGCTTCCACTATCATTACCTTGATATTAACATATGTAGGGCCACACAATGCGTGTCTACAAACATTTCGCATTTCTCCATATGCACAAGCTGTGATATTCAAAACGACGTGGAAGTTTTTAGGCACATTCAAGGGGGTTCAGAGAGATTTTGTTCTGGAGCTCTTAAGTGTGACATAATTCACTGTCACCCGAGCGATATATGCCATAACGCCTCGAGCGTCAGCGAGAGGTGTTCATGGCATATACCGCGAGAGGGTGACAGTGTATTATTCGACATACATACCGAGAACAAATATAGTCATTTCACCCTAAAACACCCCTAAAACCGAATAAAGTGGCCCTATATCACGCTCTAGAGATGTTATATAGAATAAACTCGTCCACTTGCGCTGGTCACCTCCTGCCAAATTCTTACGTAATGTCTGACCAATTTGATCAATTTTTGATAAATACTTGTCGTGGACGTTCAGCTGGCTTGAAAAATATTCAATCAACCGACGACGCTGACCATGCGCGTCTCAGCTGAGCCACACCTAGCTGGGACTGCTGCAGAAAAAAGGTCCCAAGGCAAAACCTCTACTTTTTAGTGACATTTCTGATAAACAAGGAGCGTCGGACGAGAATAAAGTCAAACTGATTTTTAACAGGTGGGAAGGAGAAAGAAATTTACTCTTTGGTGATATTTCTGACAAGTAGGCACTTTCGGTATATAGTCAAAGTCAGACGGATGTTTATTACAAGTTCAGGGGAGTAATAATTCCAGTTTTATTGTTATTTCTGACGACGAGGTGGTTACGGAATATAGTCAAAATGAAACGGAGGTTTATTTCAAGTCCACAGGAGTAAAAATTATACGTTTTCGTGACGTCTTTTACTACGAGGCGGTTTCGGAATATACGTGTGCTGGTTTTCAGAGCATTAATGTGCTGCATGCAATTAAAAGTTCAAAGGGGGAATAAATTTGATTTTTAGCGGTATGTCTGGTAAATCACACAACCCTCGTTAAAAAGTTATAGATTTGCAAATAATTTGTATGCACGCGTGGCTTAAATGTAAACTAATTCTCGTTTTCAAAACATACCCATATGATATGACTTAGTGTAATAAAATCATAAAGAATAATTGTTAAACGTGAAAAGTTTATGTTAATTTTTTAAGAGTGTGAGAGATTTTTAATTTGTCAACTGGTAGGTATATAACGCAAGTAAAGTCAGTTGTGACGATGTAGTGTGTTAGTTGAGATTGTTTTATATTGCTACCGGTGGATGTGTCTATAAGTAAAGTACAGTCCGGTGCGCACGTTTGAATCTCTCCTTTGATTGGTAATTTAAAGGTAAAACTGTTCACTTTATAATTGGTTCTGATTGGTAAACGTGTACTATCTGAACATGTATATAAGGTGCGACTTGAAATAAATCGGTCTCTTTTGGGGCTTCTTTGCGGTCGTTTTGGCTCTTGTGGTCTGTAATCTTGGCTTTTTGGACTCTCTTTGGCTCGTTGATCTCTACTACAGTGTGTTATTGACTCTAAGACACCAGTAAGTACATTGTTATTTGTACCTTCATAAGGCACTCGGCCGCGAAGGCGTAACACAGTATTCTCTTGATGCCAAGAAGGTCACATGATCACTGTCTTCGGCTTTCAGCATTCAAGAGAATTAGACTGATTTAACCAAGATGTAGTCGTGAAATTCTAGACTACATCGAGGTTAAATCCGAGTTTTCCTAAAGACGCTACGCAGAAATGTCGAGTGAAGAGAGATATTTTTGGATAGCGGCTCGAGGTTGCCCTGGATCTTCACTGAAGCTTGGCTAAATGGAAAGGCTTCAGTAATCAGCATATCGCCATGATCATATACCATCCCTAGGTATGTATATACAGGTATTGTAACAGAAGTGAAGCTTCTTGTATCTTCGCTCACAGGAGAATATTCTTCCTAGTTCCGTCAAGTTTGTGATCTATTTTTTAAAATAATCATTTTGGTATAGCATGTTTTCTGGAAGCAGGTTATTATTTTTTTCAGGATTTTTAGTACCTTCTACAGGACATCCTTTTATATCTGTATATGCCTTATTCTCTCTCTCTCTCTCTTAGACACACGCACACACACACACACACACACAAACACATTATAAGAGTTCGGCTCTCGCCTTGATAAGTAAGCCCAGCAGGCATAGTTGCGTTGGATCAACGTTGAAAACAGGTTGATACGTTGAATTGCCGTTGATCTACCTAAATCCAACGTAAAATCAACGTTGATCCAGCCACGTCGAAACACCGTCATAATGTGACGTTGACTCAACGTTGTATTTTGGTCAGTGACACAACCTTGCAGTTATGGATTGTAATTTAAAATATTAATTATTGAAAACGTGATACTTTGTTTATCAATACTGTAACTAAATTTATCAAAATAATAACAAAAGGGTTTTAAAGTAAAAGTGACAGTTGTTTTGTGTCTTTAGTTAACTAGTGAATTTTCTTAACTTGTTATTCAGAAATGCATTCCAATAAACTGAATTCCTTGCAAGGTCAGCTAACACTAGGATAGATTAGTTGCTGTAAATGTGATGGAGTTAACAGTTCTCGGTATAAACTGTTATAGATAGACAGGNTATGAGAAAAGAACTATATATATATATATATATTAATCTAAACCTTGGGAAATTTAACTTAAAGGACATACATTTATACCCTACATATATTAAACCATCAAGCATGTCCTACT
This sequence comes from Lingula anatina, assembly GCF_001039355.2. The sequence continues at coordinate 304,550 of NW_019775530.1, forward strand.
GCTAAACACATCCAGGCTAATTTACCGCTGGGTGGGGTTGATATAACATTGTTTTCTGCCGTTGATACAACGTTGTTTTCTGAGGCTGACACAACTTTCAAATCCAACGTTTATCCAATGTCTTCTCAACGTTATGGTTCAACGTTGTTTCAACGTTAAAACAACATAATTTGCCGCTGGGAAGGCTTCTTCTTTGCGTTCATCATATTACAGTATGGAACACCATACCACCATACATTTCCTGCTCCGTTTTTGTCAATAATGTGTGAACCGTTCCCTTAGTGTTTGTTATTGACAAGGGACCAGCAACTAGATGTTTAAACAGGTAGCCTGATATAAAAGAAATTATATACACATAATAATACAACGATATATATTGCAATGTGTTTCAAACATAATCAACATTTTATCAGAAAGACACTGATATTCATACAACCAGTTGCACATGTAAAGGCGAATATAGCGTTAGGTGTGAAGGTTCAACTGTCTAGACGGGTTGACGTTCGTTTCATGGATTTTCAAAATAGACGGCAACCCCGATCTCCCTACGGTATTGTAACAATAACAAATACGTACAGTAATGAAAACTCCTGATATTTACAGAGGATGGCTTGTACTGGGGATTACTGTTCTTTTAGGTATGACTGTAATGGGGATTGAAGGTTCGTGGGGGACAACAATATTGTGTTTTCAACAGGACAGAGATTTTCCAGAATCGTCTCTAGCACTGCTAGGTAAGGTTTATCTTACTTTCATCAAATTATAATTTCATCTCTTATCATTTCATCTCAGCCGGTCTCGCCAATATTGGCAAATGGTCTCCGCGGAGTTCTCCACGTTTGAGGGTTTTGTGCCACTTGTGTCCATGTAATGCCAACCTTCTGCTCAACGTCATCTCTCCATCTCTCTTCTCTTTATCTTCCTTTTACTCGTTTTTCAGCCCTTGGGGTACACCGGTTTGTTTTCCTGATTATGACCCACTTTCTACAGTTCGTTCTGGCCATAGACCTTTTACAGTTTCTGCTATGTCTTCTACGTACACTGTATGCCTTTGTCATCACTTCATTCGGGATCATGTATTTCTTCGTCTGGTTGAGCATGATTTTTTCAGTACTCCTCTGCACCAAGACCAGCTTTTCTTGTGTGATGTTTGGTGAGGGACCATATCTCTGATCGATCCACCATTGCCAGTATGATTACTAGAGCCATGATCTTCTTCGACAAGCACATGGGCTCCTTTTGATCTTTTGGTAAGGAGCTTTACTGCCCAATCCGTCTCCAGCCTGCAGTTATCCATTTGTCGATTTCTCTGGTCATCTCATTTCCTGGCGTCAATAGTCTTTCCAAATTTATGTATTCCTCTACTTCTGTCGGTTGCTACACATTGATTTGATATTACATTTCTGTTTTGTTTTCTGGTCTTTGCTTTCTTTTTGTTCATCTTTATTCCATCTCTGTTTCTTTTTGTGTTCAGGTCTTCAAGTAAATTATATCTTAAGACAAGGAGGTCGGTATTATAAGATTAAAATAAAATAATTGTGTATAATTGCAATGGTTTTAAAAATAAGGGTGTTGTTGCACCTCAAAGCAGATTTGATTCTTGATAAAGAGCGGTGTTAATTACAAATATGAATCAGGGTAAAAAACAGATACAAGACTTAACTTATTTTCTCTCATTTTACAGGGGCACCACTATCAGTTTTCTTTGTATTCCAACTATCCCTCAGTAACCCAATATACATGGCACTGTCTAACGTCGGACAGTTGAGTCTTCGGCAAATTAAAGCTACCGGATTATCTCTTGCAGTGCTGGGGCTGATACTGGCGTCTTTTAGCAATAGTCCACGATTTGTAGTTATATCTTTTGGTGTTTTATCTGGAACAGGCATTGGATTATGTACAGTATGCAACTATTTAGTGATAGCACTTTGGTTTCCATGGACTAACCGGTTTCATGTTTTCTCAACTAGTCTGGTGACCGTACTGACATTCCTTGGTAAGTACATGGCTTCCCAACAAAATGCTGCACCTATCTCAACCTATATACATGCGTTTCGGATTTTTAATCGAATACGTGAAGTGAGTCATAAGGTCCTTACTCTCACTTCAGGTGTGTCAATTTTTAATGCTGTTGATGCTAAAATGTGCGCCGCCTCGTCACTGGGATGGCGCTCGGTATTCAGACTTTTTTCTGCTTCTTATGGATCCTTTGGTTTTCTTCTTCTTGGTTTGTACAGCAATAATCCGTTAGAACAGCATGAAGATGGACCAGATGAAAAGTATGACCATTTTGTTTACTGTACTCTTATAAGTATTGGAAATGAAATAACATCCGGAAAATGCAGTTTTCAAAGTATTCAGTACGCTTGAAGTACATTTTTATTTTCTTTCCAAGGCTATTTCCAGCTATTCAGTTTTAAACTACAATATTGTAATACACCCTTTTCCATATTTTGAAAAAGAGCACGCACCCACAAACACACAATGTACAGGTATATATAGGCTTGAGGATGTAATATGCTGCTGCCTCTAAAATATATAGAATGTATGTATGCATATTATGGCTTTCAGGTCAATACTCATTCAGAAACCTCCATGGTCTTTGCGTTCTAAAGTTTTTGTCCATGGGATATGGGCAGTGGCAATGTACTGTAAAGGATTTGCTTTCTTCTTACCAATGGTTATAATAGTAAGTATTCAAAATGATATGACTTGATATATTTGTCATATCTAAGTAGTTTTGATAATATGTACATATCTATACAATATAAATGGGGAATAGCAATGCACAAAAATTGTCAAAAGGTTTCCGCCAACAATTCAATGTTCCCACCACTATTACACAAGTGTCTCAAATTTTGAAAACAAACACTCAAAAACGGTTAAATATTATAACCCCAGCGGTCTTGAAAAGTATTAATTTATTTGCGACTTAAGGCAAATAATGAAACCACATTTCCGTTATTGGGTGTGAAGAATTCCTTTTGTCTTAAAGAGGGTAGGATATTAAACAAGATACAAATGCAGAACAAAATAAATGGCGGTTGATGACTGTTTAAGGGCCAAGTAGACGAAAGAGGAATGTTGAGTATTTTTAGTGATTCCCATGCAATACTTTTCAAGCTGTTTGAAGCTTGTAAGTTTAGTTTTAGTTCCAGTATTACAGTTGATTATGAGGTACACAAGAACAGTGGGTTTCTAACGAGCACGCCTCGTAAAACAGAGCGTCTACAATAAGAAGGTTTATTTGAAATATAGACTATCGGTATGTGAAACCTTGTGCGGTGAACTCTTAATACATATCGTAGAAATCGTAATTTTAAAGTGTGAATTCAACAACATTTGTTCACCCAGTGTTTGAGCTGAGTGTATTTAATTTAGCTTCATTTTAAAATACCTGTCCTTTTGTATGTACTTATATGTTCCTATGTTTTTCAGCCAAAACGTTTGATAGACCTTGGTTATAAAGAAGACGACGCAGTGCACGTGATAGCAGTGTTTGGAATCATGGGCATGACTGGACAGGCATTTTCATCTGTGGTTGGAGACAAAGTTAAGGGAAATATTATGGTGGTAATCCTGACGGTGGCTTCGGTGCTCACTGTGAATAATATTATTGCAGCGTATTCGACATCCTTGACTGCTGTATATGTATATTGCGCTGGTTAGTGTGTTTTCAAATTTGAATTATGGTCTTTTGATTGTTTTCCCTCTCTGTAATACAACAACATATGTATCGATAAGGTACTACGAGTTAAATTAATGCAATTGCAGGTTTAACTTGTTACATGGATAGAGCAAAAAATTGTTGACATTCATGTGCTTTAACAATACTGAAGTCAGAATCCAGTTTGCAAATGCACATTTTATGACTGCCGTTGCTAGCGATAGATAAGCATTATTTATGGTTAAATTAAAGTGGCAATTATTCTAACCAAAGGTTGAAATAATTTTTTAGCCTCGGGATTTTTTCTTGGCCTATACAATGGGGTGTACTATGCTGTCAACAATGAAATCATGGACGGAGAAAATGTGTACACGTTATTCATGACAATGCGTTTCAGCAAAGGTGTCGGAGGAACTGCAGGGCCATACATAGCGGGTAGGTTAAAGTCTTACAAAATAATTCCTCATGGACCCTTATAGCTCAATTATTATTGAAAAGATCTTGGCATTTTGACAACCTGCAGTTTTTTAAAAAATAGCTACAAGTGCAGAGTTTAGTATGAAGACACTTTGTATTCTGTTCAAGGAAATGACTAGATTTACCTTTTTTATTTTAGCAACGTCCAGAGCAAAAGCATAAATATTGCTTTTTTTTATCCTAGTAAAGCCGAAATACCCATTCAGGGCATAGTTGAACGAATACTAGCCTTTCACATGAAATTTATAACACCTTCATTTGCCACTTCAGTGTTGTCATTGTAATATGTGTCTTCATTTTGTTCCCCAGGATATGTCCGTGACGTTACAGGCAGCTACTACGTAGTGTTCCTATCCATTGCGTCATGTTATGGCGTGTTTGTTTTTACTACGCTTTTGCTCATATGCTATAAGAAGTGGAGAGTTTTGAAAAACCTTGAAGAGAAGAAGAACCGCAATTTTTTTGACTGAATTTTGGAAGTAAACTTTGAAATATCGTTCACTATAGATTACATGCATTTTCAAAATAAAAACCTAAAGTTTCGTCGACTTTATTACCTTGACATTTCCCCTACTGTGTATATCTCGTATCTCACCATGCATACGAGCTGTGATATTCAAAACGACGTGGAAGTTCAAGTCATATTAGTTAGGATTAAGAAAAAAAATGTCGGTGAACTCTTTTAGTTGTTGCAATAGAATCAAAGGTTCTTGTAGATCCTCTCACTGGAGACTTCTTCGCAGTCTCCTCTGGGCTGTACAATATTTGTGTCCCTTATAAAGAATATTTTATTTATGTTGCATCTGTTAAAACAAGCTGCTCTTTATGTTGTTATTATATTGCGTGAATAGAATGTCTACCGTACCCTTATTGTTTGCTATTGCCGTGGGACCCGCAATTAGATGTTTAAACTTGAGACTTGAAGTAAAACTAATTACATAATCATTACTGCATAATAGGATAGTGCAATATGTTTCAAATGTTAGATTCAGTGTTTCATGCTTGGGCCAGCATAAGGCCTGAACGCATCAGACAATTATATGAATCCTTGCCTCGTAGACTGGCAACTATTATTGGGTCACGTGGCTATGCCACTAAGTACTAATTTTGGACTTGAAACTTCATGTTTTGGTAGAATGTATATTTTGTTCNTAAAATGATACCAGGAGCATGCTTTGGTGTGTTCTTTCTTGCAATCTCTTTGGTCATATTAATCAAGAAGTGGAGGGATTTGAAAATTCTTGAAGGAATGAAGAACAGCAATTTTTTGATTGAGTATTTGGAAGTTAACTTTACATATCGTCTTACATTAATTACGTTATTAAATTATGAATTACGTTAAAAAAAACTTTCTACTGTTATCACATTGACATTTACCTCTGTTGTGTCTACAAACATCTCCCGTTTCGCCATGTACACAAGCTGTGATATTCAAAACGATGTGGAAGTTATAGGTCACATAAAATAGGATTCATATAGATTTTGTTCTGGAACTCTTAAATATTACCATAAAGGTGAAGGTGCTTGTATCTTCTCTCACTGGAGATCACAATAACATTAGAGATTACAATATCATTTTGTTATAATAGGTATTATGGAACCATTCGATTGAATATAGGAAGTTAACTTTTACATATCGTCTGACATTAATTACATTTTTAAACGAAAAACTAAGTTGCTTCCACTATTATCACCTTGACATTAACATCTGTAGGGCCATGCATAGCGTGTCTACAAACATCTCGCATTTCACGGTGTACACAAGCTGTGATATTCAAAACGACGTGGAAGATTTTAGGCACATTAATTGGGGTTCAGACAGATTTTGTTCTGGAACTCTTAAATATTGTTTACAGAAGTGAATATTCTTGTATCTTCTCTCACAGGAAATTATTCTTCCTAGTCCAGTCAGGACTGTGATCTATTTGTTTAAATTACCATTTTGGTATAGCATGTTTTCTGGAAGCAGGTTATATTGTATTTGAGGATTTTTAGTACCTTCTACAGGACATTCTTTTATATCTGTATATGCCTCATTCTCTCTCTCTCTCACGCACATGTTATAAGAGTTCGGTTCTCGTCTTGATAAGTAAGGCTTCTTCTTCGCGTTCATCAAATAACAATATAGTACACTATGCCACCATACATTTCCTGCTCCTTTTTTTTTTTCAATAATGTGTGAACCGTTCCCTTAGTGTTTGTTATTGACAAGGGACCAGCAACTAGATGTTTTAACAGGTAGCCTGATATAAAAGAAATTATATACACATAACAATACAAGGAGATATATTGCAATGTGTTTCAAACATAATCAACATTTGTAGCAGAAAGACACTGATATTCATACAACCAGTTGCACATGTAAAGGCGAATATAGCGTTAGGTGTGAAGGTTCAACTGTCTAGACGGGTTGACGTTCGTTTCATGGATTTTCAAAATAGACGGCAACCCCGATCTCCCTACGGTATTGTAACAATAACAAATACGTACAGTAATGAAAACTCCTGATATTTACAGAGGATGGCTTGTACTGGGGATTACTATTCTTTTAGGTATGACTGTAATGGGGATTGAAGGTTCGTGGGGGACAACAATATTGTGTTTTCAACAGGACGAAGAGTTTCCAGAATCATCTTTAGCACTGCTAGGTAAGGTTTATCTTACTTTCATCAAATTATAATTACATCTGTTTTCATTTCATCTCAGCTGGTCACGCCAATATTGGCGGATGGTCTCCACAGAGATCTCCAGGTTTGAAGGTTTTATGCCACTTGTGTCTATGTACTGCCGACCTTCTGCTCAACGTCATCTCTTCTCTTAATCTTCCTTTGACTCATTTTTCATCCCTTGGGGAACTTATGACCCACTTTCTACTGTTCGTTCTGGCAAAGTGTCCTGGCCATAGACCTTTTACAGTTTCTGCTATGTCTTCTACGTACACTGTACGCCTTTGTTTATGAAGTCATCACTTCATTCGGGATCATGTATTTCTTCGACTGATTGAGCATGATTTTTTCAATACTGCTCTGCACCAAGACCAGCTTTTCTTATGTGAATTTTGGTGAGGGACCATATCTCTGATCCATTCGTCATTGCCAGTAAGATTACTGCAGACATGATCTTCTTCGACAAGCACATGGGTACCTTTTGATCTTTCGGTGAGGAGCTGTACTGTCCAATCCGTCTCCATCCTGCAGTTATCCATTTGTCGATTTCTCTGGTCATCTCATTCCCTGTCGTCAATAGTCTTTCTAAATATATGTATTACTCTACTTCTTTCGGTTGCTACACAACGATTGATATTACATTTCTGTTTTGTTTTCTGGCAATTTCATTACACGTGGTCTTTGCTTCTTTTTTCTTCATCTTTATTCCATCTCTGTTTTCTTATGTGTTCAGGTCTTCAAGTAAATTATATCTTAAGACAAGGAGGTCAGTATTATAAGATAAAAATAAGATAATGGTGTATAATTGCAATGGTTTTAAAAATAAGGGGGTGGGTGGGTTATTGCACCTGAAAGCAGATTTGATTTTTTATAAAGAGTGGTGTTAATCAGAAATGTTAATCAGAGTAAAAAACAGATACAAGACTTAACATGTATTTCTCTCATTTTACAGGGGCACCGCTATCAGTTTTCTTTGTATTCAAACAATCCCTAAGTAACCCAATATACATGGCACTGTCTAACGTCGGGCAGTTGAGTATCCGGCAAATTAAAGCTACCGGATTATCTCTTGCAGTGCTGGGGCTGGTACTTGCGTCTTTTAGCGATAGTCCACGATTTGTAGTTATATCTTTTGGTGTTTTATCCGGAACTGGCATTGGATTATGTTCAGTATGCAACTATTTAATGATAGCACTTTGGTTTCCATGGACTCACCGGTTTCACGTTTTCTCAACTAGTCTGGTGACCGTACTGACATTCCTTGGTAAGTACATAGCTTCCCAACAAAGTAAAATGCTGCACCTATCTCAATCTATATACATGCATTTCGGATTTTAAATCCAATACGTGAAGTTAGTCATAAGGTCCTCACTCTCACTTCAGGTGTGTCGATTTTTAATGCTGTTGATGCTAAAATGTGCGCCGCCACGTCACTTGGATGGCGCTGGGTATTCAGACTTTTTGCTGCTTCTTATGGATCCTTTGGTTTTCTTCTTCTTGGTTTGTACTGCAATGATCCGTTAGAACAGCATGAAGATGGACCAGATGAAAAGTATGTCCATTTTGTTTCCTGTAACCAAAGCAGAACGTTGTTCTCTAATAGGTACTGGAAAAGAAATTGCATCCGGAAAAATGCAGTTTTCAAAGTATTCAGTATGATTGAAGTACATTTTTGTTTTCTTTCCAAGGCTATCTTCAGCTATTCAGTTTTAAACTACACTATTTTAATACACCCTTTTCCATATTTTGAAAAAGAGCACACACCCACAAACACACAATGTACAGGTATATATATATAGGCTTGAGGATGTAATATGCTGCTGCCTCTAAAATATATAGAATATATGTATGCATATTACGGTTTTCAGGTTAATATTCATTCAGAAACCGTCATGGTCTTTGCGTTCTAAAGTTTTTATCCATGGGATATGGGCAGTGGCAATGTGCTGTGAAGGATTTGCTTTCTTCTTACCAATGGTTATAATAGTAAGTATTCAAAATGATATGAATGGATATATTTGTCATATGTAAGTAGATTTGATAATATGTACATGTCTATGCAATGTTAAAGGGGAACAGCGATGCACAAAAGATGATTTTTAATCAAAAAGTTACCGCCAACAATTCAATGTTTCCAGCACTTTAACACAAGTGTTTCAAACTTTGAAAATTAACACTCAAAAAACGGTTAAATGTTGTAACCTCAACGGTCTTGAAAGTATGTAAAATGGTGACTAAAGGCAAATAATAATAAAACGACATTCCTGTTATTAGAAAGAGTGAAAGAAATTATTTAAGAGGGCAGGATACAATACAAGGGACCAATGCAACATTAAATAAATGTCGGTTGATGACAGATTAAGGGCCAAGTAGACGAAAGAGAAATGTTAAGTCAATTTAGTGCTTCCCAAGTAATACTTAGCAAACTGTTTGAAGCTTGTAAATTTAGTTTTAGTTCCTGTATTACAGTTGATTATGAGGTGCACAAAAACAGTGGGTTTCTAACGAGCACACCTCGTAAAACAGAGCGTCTACAATAAAACAGAAATATAGACAATTGGTTTGTAAAACGTTGTATTGTGCACACTTAATACGTCACTTAGAAATCGTTATTTTGAAGTTTGAATTCAATAACATTTGTCCACACAGTGTTTGAATTGCGTTTATTTAATTAAGCTTTACCTTAAAGGTACATACGAACCGAGCATCAGTGGATCGTAGATACCCAGTAACACATGTAAACCACTTCTACTAGTTTCTTATACGACTTTAATAAATTCGACATGCCAAGGAATAAACTGAATAAATTACCCGATCAGCAATAAAAGAGCTTTAGAGTACTCCTTTCTTTAAACTTTTGGTTGTCAATTTAACCTACTTTCGTGACCTACTTTTCTGCCCCATTGATATACAGCATAGAATGCTAGCAGAAAAATCTGTTCAAACATCACTTTCGGGTAAAATTAAACAATGCCTTTTGGTAATTCTCTAAGTTATACTACTTGAAACTATATGCTGGCATTTGGTTGGTTGTTATGACAAAAAATTGACTTTGTATGTATCTTTAAAATACAGGGTACCTCTCCTTTTCTATGCACTGCATGGTTTCTTGTTTTAGCCAAGACATCTGACAGACGTTGGTTATAAAGAAGACGATGCAGTGCACGTGATAGCAGTACTCGGAATCATGGGTATGACTGGACAGACGTTTGGATCTCTGGTTGGTGACTATGTAAAAGGAAATATTATGGTGGCGAATCTGGCGGAGGCTTCGGTGCTCACTGTGAATAATATTATTGCTGCGTATTCGACATCTTTGACAGCTGTTTATGTATATTGCGCTGGTGAGTGTTTTCCAATTTGAATTCTGGCCTTTTGGTTGTTTTTTCTCTGTATGGTACAACAGCATATGTATATTTAAGGTACTAAAAAAATTAACGCAATTGCTGGCTTAACGTTACATGGAACGAGTAAAAAAGCGTTGACATGCATGTGATTTAACAATACTGTTGTCAGAATCCAGTTGCTAATGTACATTATATGGCTGCCGTAGCTATGAATGATTTTTGGTTACATTTAAGTGACAAATATTCTAACCAAGACTTGAATTACTTTTTTAGCCTCGGGATTTTTTCTTGGCCTATACAATGCTGGGCACTATGCCGCCAACAATGAAATCATGGACGGAGAAAATGTGAACACATTATTCATGACAATGCGTTTCACCGGAGGTGTCGGAGGAACTGCAGGGCCATACATAGCAGGTAGATTAAGGTCTTACAAAATAATCCTCATGGACTCTTAGCTCAATTATTATTGAAAACATCTTGGTATTTTGACACCCTGTAGTTTTAAAAAATGGCTACAGGTGCAGCGTTAAGTGTGAAGATTTTGTATTCTGTTCGGTGACATGACGAGATTGATCTTTTATATTTAAGCAATGTTCACTCCAGAGCGAAAGCTTTAATATTTGTTTGTTTTTTCATTCTAGTAAAGCTGAAATACCCATTGAGGGGCGTAGTTAAACTAATACTAGCCTTTCACATCAAGTTTAAAACACCTTCAGTTGCCACTTCACCGTTGTCATTGTAATGCGAGTCTTCATTTTTTCCTCAGGATATATCCGTGACGTCACAGGCAGCTACTACGCAGTGTTCCTATCCATTGTGTCATGTTATGGCGTGTTCGTTTTGGCTACGCTTTTGCTAATATGCTACAAGAAGTGGAAAGTTTTGAAAAGCCTTGAAGGGAAGAAGAACATCAATTCTTTTGACTGAATTTTTGGAAATAAACTGTGACATATCGTCCAGCATAAATTACACGTCTTTTTCAAGGAAAAAAAAAAAACCTGAAGAAGGTTGCTTCGACTTTTATTACCCCGTATCTCGTATTCATCATGCACACGAACCGTGATATTCAAACTTCAAGCGACGTAGAAGCATTAAGTCACATTATAGTTAGGGTTAAGACAAATTTTGTCTCGGAACTTTTAAATGTTGCAATAGAAGCGAATCTTTTTGTATATCCTCTCACTGGAGACTGTTATTCGTGGTCTCCTATGGGCTGTGCACTATTTGTGTTCGTTATAAAGAAGATTTATTTAACAAGGTTTACTTTATATTTTTATTATCTTTGTATTTTTAGCTTTCTCCATACACCAAGCCACTATCATCTTTTGTTCCAGTAAGCGTGAATAAAATGTGAACCGTTCCCTTATTGTTCGTCATTGCGTATTCAACATCTTTGACCCACATCTAGATGTTTAAACAGGATACTAGAAATAAAATTAATTACATAATTTTAATATCGTAATCGGATAGATAGTGCAATATGTTTTAAATGGAGTCAATTTTTGCAGCGCAGCGGAAAGAAAAAAAATGTTAATATTCACATGATCACTCGCAGACGCACAGGTGCGCCGGTTAATTTTGTCAAGGCGCAGTCGAGCTGGGTTGATGTACATTTCATGACTGCCTTTCAATCCGTCTAGACAAAACTTACTACTACCATGCTCTCAGTTTAGGATAATAAACAAATGTAAAATACGCTTGGTAATGATATATCCTGGTATCTACAGACGCTGGGTTGTACTGGGGATTGCTATCCTCCTTTTTGTGGTTCAAATTAGAATTGAAGAATCGTGGGGGACAACAATTATGTGTTTTCAACAGGATGAAGCTTTTCCAGAGTCGACTCTCGCATTGCTAGGTAAGGGTTCATATTTGCGTTCACCAGATTACAAAACAGTGTCTTTATTTGAGGATGGCGTACGTGTGTATTATACAAAAATACAAAAATATAAACATAATACTTTCGTAAATATGGTTCGAGGCTAAAAGGAGTGTGGTCCTTCACTCGGCATGGTTTTATACGGCGAGGTAATACTTAATAAAAGGCGGTCTTAATCTATTTCTTTTGGTGAAACTGACAAGGGGAGTGAGTAAATTATCGTTGTAAAGGCACATGTCCTGAAGATATGTACATCTATTATATACATATGGTATATCAGAAAGATACAGGCTTGATATTCAACACTCTGTAGTGTCTATTTAAGCTTAAAAAGAGTGCCTGGGATAAAGAAAATGTATATTTAATTATCTCATACAAGGTACGATAGAAAAATGTTTAGTCAGGTGTGCCACTGCCGAATAATCGACTACCTTGTCTGAAACACTCCTGCAAGATGAAGATGAAGTCTGACTGCAAGCAGACGAAATATTGGCTGGTAAGACCAGACAAATATAAATAGCTATAGGCAAAAGAATCTTCACAAGTTTTGGTATAATGTTGCTAACGGACAAACGCACAAACGAAACTAAAAACAAAACTTCCTTGGTAGAGGTAATAAGAACGACGGAATACAAGTATACATGAAACAAATATACATTTTGTATCAAATGGACATCTTTGACTGCTATATGTGTATATTGAGCTGGTGAGTGTGTTTTTGGTTTTAAATTCTGGCCTTCTGGTTGTTATTCCTATATGTAGAACAACATTTTATGTACCCTTAAGGTACTGTTAGTTACGTTTTTAACGCAATTGCAGGTGTAACGTGTTACATAGAAAGAACAAAAATATTGACACGCACGTGCTTCAAGAATATTGAGGTCAGAATCCAGTTGCTAATGCACATTTTATGACTACCATTCCTAGAGATAGATAAGAATACTTTATGTTCAAATGAAGATGGCAATTATTATAACCAAAGCTTAAAATAATCTTTAAGCCTCAGGTTTTTGTCTTGGCATATACTTTGCTGGGTTTTATGCTGTCAACAATGAAATCATGGACGAAGATAATGTCTATACGTTATTCATGACAATGCGTTTCAGCAAAGGTGTCGTTGCAACTGTAGGGCCATACATAGCAGGTAGGTTAAGTTCTTACAACTGGCAATTTTCCATGGAATCCTTGATCAATTATCTTTAAAATTATCTTGGAACTTTGAAATCGTGCAGTTTTTATGAAAACAGATCCATAATGCGTCATTCATTATCAAAACTAAATGAACTATCTTTGTTCACAGAAGTGATGAGATAACTATGTTTGCAAGGTTTATTCCCCAACAGTGGCTATAATTTTGTTTTATCCTTTTTTGTCCTAACAAAATCTTACATATTGAGGGGCGTAGTTCAACAAATACCTTTCAACTTCAGTTCGCACAACTGTCCATCTGCTCTTTCACTGCTGTCATTATAATATTTGTTAATTTTACTCATATTTGTTCCTCAGGATATATCCATGACGTCACAGGAAGCTACTACGCAGCGTTTCTGTCCATTGCGTAATGCTTTGGTGTGTTCGTTTTTGCAATGTCTTTGCTCATATTCATCAAGAAGTGGAGGGATTTGAAAATTCTTGAAGGGATGAAGAACACCGATTTTTTCGATTGAATATTGGAAGTTTACTTTTACATATCGTCTGAAATTAATTACGTTATTTTCAAATAAAAAAAATCTTTCACTATTATCACCTTGATATTTACCCCTATTGTGTCTACAAATATCTCGCATTTCACCATGTGCACAAGCTGTGATGTTCAAAACGATGTGGAAGTTTTAGGTCACATAAATTAGGCTTCATACAGATTGTTTTCTGGAACTCTTTTTATATTGCAGTAAAAGCGAAAGTTTCTTGTATCTTCTTTCACTGGAGATTATTCTCTGTCGTCACGTCAGGACTGCACACTATTTGTTTAAAATACCATTTTGTTATAACAAGTTTTCTGGAACCAGGTTATATTGTATATAACGATTTTCTCAGTACCTTCTTCAACAAGATATTCTTTTATATCTATATTTGCCTAATTATATATATATATATACATATATATATATATATATATATATATATATATATATATATATATATTTATTTATAATGGGGAGTCGACCCTTGCCTTGCTAAGTAAGGCGTCATCTTTGTGTTAATCAAATTACTATTTGGTACACCATGTCAACAATATGTAAACTGTTCCATAGCTGTTTGTTATTGACAAGGGACCCGCAACTACATGTTTTAACAGGTAACCCGAAATAAAAGAAATTATATACACATAACAATTCAAATATATATATTGCAATGTGTTTCAAACATAATCAACATTTTTTGCAGAAAGACACTGATATTCATACAACCAGTTGCACATGCAATAACGAATATAGAGCGTTGGGTGTCAAGGTTCAACCGTCTAGACAGGTTGACATCGTTTCGTGGGTTCTCATATTAGATTATAACACAATAACAAATACGTACAGTAATGAAAATTCTTGATATTTACAGAGGATGGCTTGTACTGGGGATTACTGTTCTTTTATTTATGATTGCAAATGGAATTGAAGGTTCGTGGGGGACAACAATATTATGTTTTCAACAGGACATAGATTTTCCAGAATCGTCTTTAGCACTGCTAGGTAAGGTCTATCTTTACTTTCATCAAATTAAATTTAATCTCTTTTCATTTCATCTCAGCTGGTCACACCACTACTGGCGGATGGCCTGCGCAGAATTCTCCATGTTTGACGATTTTGTGAACCTTGTGGTCTTTGCTTTCTTTTTGTTCATCTTTATCCCATCTCTGTAACCTTCTGTGTTCAGGTCTTCAAGTAAATTACATCTTAAGACAAGGAGGTCGGTGTTATAATATAAAATAAAATAATGATGTATACTTGCAATGGTTTTAAAAATAAGGGGGGAGTTATTGTACCTCAAAGCAGATTTGATTCTTTATAAAAAGTGGTGTTTATCGCATACATAAATCAGAGTAATACACAGATACAAGACTTAACATGAATTTCTCTCATTTACAGGGGCACCGCTATCAGTTTACTTTGTGTTCAAACTATCCCTAAGTAACCCAATGTACATGGCACTGTCTAACGTCGGGCAGATGAGTCTTCGGCAAATAAAAGCTACCGGATTATTTCTTGCAGTGCTGGGGCTGGTACTGGCGTCTTTTAGCAATAATACACGATTTGTAGTTATATCTTTTGGTGTTTTATCCGGAACTGGCATCGGATTATGTACAGTATGCAATTATTTAGTGATTGGACTTTGCTTTCCATGGTCTCACCGGTTTCATGTTTTCTCAACTAGTCTGGTGACCACACTGTCATTCCTTGGTAAGTACATGGCTTCCCAACAAAGTAAAATTCTGCACCTAAAACATGTATCTTCCTCTCCTCCATCTCAATCTACATATATGCGTTTTTATTTTAAATCAAATACGTAATGTTAGTCATAAGATCTTTACTCTCACTCCAGGTGTATCAATTTTAAATGCTGTTGATGCTAAAGTGTGCGCCGCCCCGTCATTGGGATGGCACTGGGTATTCAGACTTTTTGCTGCTTCTTATGGATCCTTTGGTTTTCTTCTTCTTGCTTTGTACAGCAATCCTCCGTTAGAACAGTATGAAGATGGACCAGATGAAAAGTATGTCCATTTTGTTTCCTGTCATCAAAGCAAAACGTTGTTCTCTTAAAAGTTCTGAAGTGAAATTGCATCTGGAAAATGCACTTCTCAAAGTATTCATTGTTCTTGAAGTATAATTTTTACTTTCTTTCCAAGGCTATCCTCAGTTATTCAGTTTTAAACTACAATATTTTAATTCACCCTTTTCATATTTTGAAAAAGAGCACACCCACAACTACACACACACACACTGTTTATAGGCTTGAGGATGCTGCCCTTAGAATATCTAGGATAAATGAATGCACAGTATGGTTTTCAGGTCAATATTCATTCAGAAACCGCCATGTTCTTTGCGTTCTAAAGTTTTTGTCCATGGGATATGGGCAGTGGCAATATGCTGTGAAGGATTTGCTTTCTTCTTACCAACGGTTATATTAGTAAGTATTCAAAATGAACAATATGACTTGATATATCCCGCAAGAAAACGCAGTAGATACTCCAGCGCAGTAGACTACTGAAATCGTACTGCAAACATGCTTCAAATCTGCTTCGATTTGGGGGCTAATTAGCATAATTGAAACATGCTTCTATCATGCTGCTAATCTACTGCATTAATGCTCCTCTCTGTACAAACCTATGTACTTTTGGAGTAGAATTGCAGAAGGCTATGCTGTATTTCTGCTGCAAATATGCTCCACACCACTACTGCGTTAATGCTTTTTGCTACTTCGATATTACTGCATTTTCGTGCGGGATTTGTCATATCTAAGTAGATTTGATAGTATGTACATGTCTACGACATGTTAAAGGGGAACAGCGAGGCACAAAAGATGGTTTTTAATCAAAAAGTTACATCCAACATTTTAATGTTTCCAGCTTTAAAACACAATTGTCTCAAATTGTGAATATTAACGCTCAAAAAACGGTTAAATGTTGTAACCTCAACGGTCTTGAAAAGTATGTAAAGTGGTGACTAAAGGCAATTAATAAAACCACGTTCCTGTTCCTTAGAAAGAGTGAAGAATTTCTTTTGTCTTTAAGAGGGTAGGATATAAAACAATGGACCAATGCAGCATAAAAGCAATGTCGGTTGATGACAGATTAGGGGCCACGTAGACGAAAGGGAATTGTTTAGTGTATTCAGTGCTTCCCAATACTTATCAAGCTGTTTGAAGCTTGTATATTTAGTTTTAGTTCCAGTATTGCCTTGATTACGAGGTACACAAAATATTTTGGGTTTCAAACGGGAACTCCTCCTACAATGAAACAGAAGGGTTATATGAAATACAATTGGTCTGTGAAACCTTGTGTAGTGTACGCTTAGTGCATCACGTAGAAATCGCTATTTTGAAGTGTGAATTCAACAATATTTGTTCACCCAGTATTTAAATTGAATTGAATTTAAATTTATCCTAAAATACCTCTTCATTTCTATGTACTGCATGCTTTCCTGTTTTTAGCCAAAACATCTGACAGACCTTGGTTATAAAGAAGATGACGCATTGCACGTGATAGCAGTGTTCGGAATCATGGGTATGACTGGACAGATGTTTGCATCTCTGGTTGGTGACTATGTGAAGGGAAATATTATGGTGGCGAACCTGGCGGCGGCTTCGGTGCTCACTGTGAATAATATTATTGCTGCGTATTCTACATCTTTGACTGCTATATATGTATATTGCGCTGGTGAGTGTTTTCAAATTTGAATTTTGGCCCTTTGATTGTTTTTCCTCTGTGTAATACAACAGCATATGTATCTTTAAGGTACTACGAGAGTTAAATTTTAACGCAATTGCTGGCTTAACGTTACATGGATCGAGCAAAAAATTGTTGACATGCATGTGATTTAACAATACTGTAGTCAGAATCCAGTTGCTAATTTACATTATATGGCTGCCGTTGCTATGCATGATTTTTGGTTAAATTTAAGTGAAAATTATCCTAACCAAGGCTTGAAATAATTTTTCAGCCTCGGGATTTTTTCTTGGCCTTTACAATGCTGGGCACTTTGCCGTCAACTATGAAATCATGGACGGAGAATATGTAAACACATTATTCATGACATTGCGTTTCAGCAAAGGTGTCGGAGGAACTGTAGGGCCATATGTAGCAGGTAGGTTAAGGTATTACAAAAATAATTCCTCATGGACTCTTAGCTCAATTATTATTATTGAATTCTTGGCATTTTGACATCCTGCAGTTTTTAAGAAAGCCTACAAGTACAGGGTTCAGTATGAAGATCCTTTGTATTCTGTTCGGTGATATGACGAGATTGATCTTTTTTTCATTTTAGCAATGTTCACTCCAGAGCGAAAGCTTTAATATTGTATAATATTTAATTTAATATTTAATACCATTTCAGGGGCGTAGTTAAACGAATACTAGCCTTTCACATCAAGTTAACAACACCTTCAGTTGCCATTTCACCGTTGTCATTTTAATGCGTGTCTTCATTTTTCCCTCAGGATATATCCGTGACGTCACAGGCAGCTACCACGCAGTGTTCCTGACCATTGTGTCATGTTATGGCGCGTTTATTTTGACTACGCTTTTGCTCATTTTCAACAAGAAGTGGAAAGTTTTGAAAAGTCTTGAGGGGAAGAAGAACAGCATTTTTTTTGACTGAATCTTTGGAAATAAACTGTGAAATATCGTTCACTATAAATTACGTATTTTCAAAATAAAAACCTAAAGTTGCTTAGACCTTTATTACCTTGAAATTTCCTCTATTGTGTGTATCTCGTATTTCACCATGCACACGAGCTATGATATTCAAAATCACGTGGAAGTTTTAAGTCACATAAGTAAGGTTTAGGGTTTTTTCATCTTTGTATTGTTAGCTTTCTCCATACTCCAAGTCACCATTACCTGCTCCGTTACAGTAAGCGTGAATGAAATGTGAACCGTTCGCTTATTGTTTGCTATTGGCGTGGGACCTGCAGCTAGATGTATTAACGGGAGACTTGATGTAAAATCAATTAAATAATGATAACATCATAATCGGATAGATAGTGCCATTTGTTTCAAATGGAGTCAATTTTTGCATTTTTTTTTTATGAAACTGATAAGGGGAGTGAGTAAATTATCGTTGAAAGGCACATATCCTGAAGATATGTACATCTATTATACACATACTGAGACATCAGAAAGATACAGGCTTGATATTCAATACTATGTAGTGTCTATTTAAGCTTAAAAAGAGTGCCTGGGATAAAAAGGTATACCTAATTATCTCATACAAGATACGATAGAAAAGTGTTTAGTCAGGTGTGCCACTGCTGATTAATCGACTACTTTGTCTGAAACACTCCTGCATGATGAATTTGAAGTCTGACTGCAAGCAGACGAAATATTGGCTGGTAAGACCAGACAAATATAAATAGTTATAGGCAAAAGAATCTTCACAAGTTTTTGTATAATGTTGCTTACAGTGAAACGCACAAACGGAACTAAAACCATAACCTCCTTGTTAGAGGTAATAAGAACGACTGAATACAAGCATGCATGGAAAAGATATATTTTTTCTATCAAATGGACTTCCTTACCCAAATACCCACATACCCATATGTATCCGTTTCAGCCTCAGAAGAGTTTCATATGCAACGGAATTTAATATAGCTAGTTAAATATAGCTTCATTGAAATAAGCTGCTTTACAGCGCTTGTATTACATGTACTACAGTTGTACAGTAAATCGGTGATAAATAAAAATGTTCAAATATATACAGGGCTCAAAAAAGTTTGTATTGCTTTACAGGGGCCTCACTTCCCGTATACTTTGCGTCTAAAACATGCCTCAGCATCCTAATCTACATGCCGTTGGAGAGTTGAGTCTTCGGCAATTGACAGCTCTCGGGGTATTTCTTGCTGTGCTGGGTCTGGTTCTGACATCATTTACCAATACTCCACGGTTCTTGGTCGTATCTTTTGGCGTTATTGCCGCTACTGGTGCTGGCTTTTTCGTAGTATGTACGTACATAGTGATAGCACTTTGGTTTCCATGGACTCACCGGTGTCATGTTTTCTCAACCAGTGTGCTGACCATACCGGGACTCTTTGGTAAGTACGGTGAAATTATGATAAAATCATAGGATAAATAGTTGCACCTAAAATACTCAAGTCTCATTCTCTCTCTGCATTTCGCATTTCCAAGCAAACACGTACAGTTATTCGATAATTCTTAACTCTACCTTCATGTCCATCAATTTTAAATGCTATCAATGCCAAAATGTGCTCGGACCCGTCCCTAGGATGGCGCTGGGCATTTAGACTTCATGCTGCTGTTTTTGGATTCTTTGGTTTTCTTCTTCTTGTGGTGTTCAGCAGCCCTCCAATAGCGTCGACGGAACAACAGGAAGAAAATCCAAATGAAAAGTATGTTTATTTTGATATGTGTTAACAGAGGTATTGCTTTGTTTCTCTCAATAGTAAAAAAATAAATACATTTTACCCGAAAAAAATGCAAAACATTGCCTCATTACAGAGTATTAAATGAATGCCCACCATCAACGTTCATTGAAAACAATTACCTGTTATAGCTTTACGTGATATTTGGCAATTTGCGTTTAAAATACGCAAATTAACAGTAACTGGATTAGACCTTGTTTTTCTATGGAAAAGCTTGTCGTGGAACACTGCTGACGGACGTCTAGCGGTCAAAAACATAAACAAACACGCGATCGGCTGGGTGAAATGGCATTTTATTTTTTTATTTCAATATTCCATAAATGTCAGTGCTATTCAAGGATATTATGACACAATATCTTGAAGGAGGTATGTTCTTTCCAAATTTTTGTTGTTTATGCTCTCATTTACCGAATTTTAGTTGAGCTTGCCGACTTAAGTCTCCTCCCGAGGAGGCTAGACATCGTCGACTAGCAGCTAAGAAAAAAAACGACGTAAGCGACCTTTTAGATTCTTTGTGAAACGGGACTTAGTGACGTAACGACTTAATTACGTTGGTAACCAAGCTCTTAGTCAGGGAAACCGACTTTAAGTTTTTTTGTGAAACGGGGGCCAGGATATATCCGTGACGTCACAGACAGTTACTTCGCAGTGTTCCTGAGCATTGCCTTTTGTTTTGGCGCGTTCGTTTTTATACAATTGCAACATCTTTGCTCATATTCATCAATAAGTGCAGGGATTTGAGAAGTTTTGAAGTGATAAAGAACAGAAATTCGTTCAACTGAAAATTTGGAAAAAAATAACCTGCGTCCACCATGCACCATCACAATGTTTTCAAAGGACAATGTGGATTGACCTTAATGACGTTGATATTCCATCCGTACAATGTGTCTACACACAAGATCTCGTATTAATCTACTGAGATATTCCAAACAACGTTCGTTGTAGCTCACAGTCAAACTAGAGCAAAGGCAGATTTTAGTGTGGAGCAGTTTAAGGTTTTGCACTGGAAGTTATTTCTCGCACTTTTCCAATCAAGATCTAAGCAAGTTCTGTCATGCTGAGATCTGGGGAATATGAAGGTCAATTGATACGGAGGCACCTTGCTATTACAGCGTATCTTGCAGCACCCGTGCTTTACTGATGTGTCGTCCAGGATTTGTATTTGCTTTTAATAATACAGGCGGCATACAACTTCGACTGAGACATTTTGAAACCCAGGCCAAACATTTTCAAGTTACCTTGGCGGCATACACGTGAACATGTATAGGGATTTTGATGGAAAACATCGTTTGTCTCTTTTATATGTTATCTACAGAGATCCAAACAAACCCTGTCTCTGACATGTCTTAAATACTCTTTGAAGTGAAATTATCTGACTACTGGGTTGGGCAGGAATGAACATTCGGGTGCTGCGTTATATTGTAAATTTACAGCATGAGATGTAACTAAAAGTGGACAAAAGTGGTATCAGAAGAAATGAGAACTTTCCGAGATCCCAATGTCGATGGAAATGGTATACTGAAAAGTTGAACTATGGCAAAATGATTAGAAATGTGAGTGAATCAAACATGTTTTGTAACAGCTAGTGACTACTACTCACACCTTGCATTACAGTACGTCAATAGTGGTTGTGTGTGGATGACATAATAGTAGATACATTCAGTGTCCCAGCTAAGTGACCTTGACAACACACCCTGAGTTGAATTTAATATCACAGGTAGAAAATCACGAGGTGGAGCATCCAAATGAGGCAGTGGACGTGGGAGTCATTCATTGATCTCAGTTAGTGGAAATACGGATGGTTCTAAGGGTTCGGATGAGGAAAACTCTGACACGGACACAAAAGGGCTTTTACTCGAAATACGTAGAGATGTCAAATCCATGAACAAAAAAATCGACCACCTTGAAAAGTATGTGCTTGAATTAAAAGACGAAAATAAAAAGCTCAAAGAAGAAAATGCGATACTAACTGAAAGTATGACAGCATTGAACGCAAAATTGTAAAAAGTTGAAGGAAAATTAGCAGACACAATTAAAAAAAAACAGGAGCGCATTGAAAAGCAGAGTAAATTAAAGAATTTAAAAGTATTTAACATTGCAGAGGATGAAGCTGATAATTCCACAACAACGTGCTCCAAGGTCATAGATAAATTTAAGGAGCATCTAAAGCTTACAGACGAAGATTTTCGCTTCGAAAGTGTATTTCGTCTCCCTTGTAGAACGAAGCCGAGACCCGTCTTGATAAGTTGCAGTAGCCTGAGAATAAAGGATGGGATTTTGTCTGCATTTCGATCAAAACGTTATGATCAAAATCTCCCCTTCCGCATCAGTCAAGATTTACCGGAACGAGTCTCAAAATTGCGTCCTTTGGTTTTTTCAAAGAGTGTATGGAGAAGGATAAAAGTCCATATTTCAGATTCGACGTACTAGTTGTCGACGGCCAAACATACACATTCGGCAAAGGAAAAAATATCCCAGTGTTGGTTGGTGGTGACCATTCCAGGCGACGGGAGACACAAGTGAATATTGACTAGGGGAGTGGCCGGGCAAAGAGTACAAACATACATGAAAATGTAAATAGTGAAAATATTAAGGTTATTACTTGGAATGCAGGAGCATTAAGAAGGCACTGTTCAAATAAAGAAATAATAGTCTCCCCGCCTAATCTTTTAATAGTCTCCCCGCCTCTCACACGCCTCCCCATGTGTCTTCCCAATGGAGCCGAGATTTAATGACTGTACCCCCACAGGGACGACGCATGGGGGGGGGGGGGGCGTGCGAGAGGCGGGGAGACTATTAAAAGATTAGGCGGTTTTCCTTTCACGTACGTCCGCCATATTTAGGTCGTGGCTTTGTAGAACCATGGCTCAAGTAGATGTGAATGCGGCCTTATGTTATTATATTATTAAATTACCTTAAGTAAGTCATGGGCGCCCATGCATCTAAGCTAGTTTTATTGAACGTTACTAGATTTAAGTGACCAGTAATAAAGAGCTATATGTCACGTACTGAAGACCTTGTGCCACCCTTATCATTTTCTGGTGGCTCTATCATGTATGAAGTGTACAGTGTAAATGGGGTACGTGAATAGTGTTGCTGAATATAAGGAAGAAATGCGTGAACTTTGTAGATGATCATACACCTTTAAGCTGAGTTCAGCTATTTTGCTCTTTCTTTGTTATCAAATGTACTTGTTACCCAGCTTTAAATGGGTTACACTAACCTCGGCGTCTGTTTATACACACGTATTTTTGTACCTGTATGGCATGTCACATCTCAGTCACACTCGATGTGTTTTATTTGTCAAGTAATTCTACGTATGACCCACTTACAAAAAAACAGAGGAACACATGAGTGGATCCATCAAAGCAGTGATACACTGTAGTTCTACCTAACCCTAAAACTGGTTTTAAGGGGTTCTACATGTACTTCACACTAAAACTGGTTTTGAGCCCTCCTCTTGCCAGAAGCATTTATTCAGGTTAGGCGATAGTTTTCATGTTATAAGTTCACTAAGTATTTTGTAGCATAAAGAAAATGTTGATATTGAAGCGATCAGACGCGCTTGCACAGGTGAAGGTGCAGTGATAGTTATGTCAAGGTACAGGCTGTCTAGGTGGGTTGATGCTCAAATCAGGGACTTATGATTTTATTTTTCATTCACTTATACGTCACTGGCTGCATTCGTGCAATAATTTCGGAATTATAACATCATAACAGACACCTTAGCACCCGTCCTTTGGTTTTAATTATCAAGACGCACGGCGATGGTATCTCCTTGTATCTACAGAGGTTGGGTTGTGCTGGGGATTGCAACCCTTCTATTTATGACTCAAAAGGGAATTGAAGTGTCGTGGGGGACAACCATTTTGTGTTTTCAACAGGATGAAGATTTTCCACAGTCGACTCTCGCATTGCTAGGTAAGGCTTTATCTTTGCTTTCATCAAATTACAATATACACCTGTAGTATCTTTGTTAATGGCCGTCGAAGTTTAAACGCAAAAAAAAAAAAAAAA